>APFE030261593.1:99186-214195 GCA_000404065.3 Pinus taeda
GCCGGGCGGGCGTGCACGACCGCACGCGGGTGGGCGCCAGGCAGCGTTACACGTCCATGTGACGTTTCAACGAGTTATGTGCGACGTTAACACATAAATTACGACACTTGTGGGAGATCAAAGGGAGACATGCGACGAGTTTATACTACCTTTGGATGGACAGAACGATGGTGGAGGCCGACCTGAACGATGAATGGAAGCCGACATACATTGGGCGCCAAAGGGGGTGTGTAACACATGTTTGGGTGGTTGGCCAGCAAGCCACCACCCCCACCTTTGATGCGTATAAGTGCAGAGCATGTGAGCTCATTCTAGGTAACGAACTTCGCTCACCTCCTTCGCATAAGAAGTGTAGACTACAAGTGCGCAAAGAGGGAAGTAGGAGCGCATATCTCATGCGCTATACTTGGGTCTAAGTCATACGGTGGAGAGGAGAACTTGGAAAGGCGAAGTATAGGCAAGGTGTGCCGATTGGTCGAACAAAGTGCAGGTTTTGTGCAGGACTTGGGTAAGGGCGTTAGGTGGCTTGGGTGAGCACCGCCCTTCGTGCAAGAGGTGCACAAGATGTTGTAAGGCAGTTCTATGCCTCATATTGTAAAATTGGCTAAGTGTTGGCTTGGAGATTTGCCAAGCACACTTGTATTATAAACTGATATTCTTAATAAACGGTTGGGTAGACTCATATTTCGGGGAGTTGCCCCTCCCCTTTATACTTGTTGCAATTGTTGATGTTCTTGTTATATAATTGCGATGGTTAATGAATGAGTATGGGCTTCATAAGTATAAAGGATAAATGAATGTTTTACTTGGTTGCGAAAAACAAACTAAGTATCGGTTGTGAATTAGGCGTAGTCCGCACACATAAGTATTGTTAAAAAGAAAGTGTGGGGTGGTGCCGCACCTCACCGGCACGGTTGGAAGACCACCGTAGGCTTGGGGGCGTGACACCCAGGATTATGAGGATCAGGCTAACCTGACATAGTTGGTGAAGTGGAGAAGGTCGGGATGAGCTAGGGTCCTTGTATTGGTCAACGAAAGGGCCCAATACCCAAGTAGAAGGCCTATCATAACTTGAAAAAGGATCAAGGTAGGCTCGCATAGACGTAATTAAATGTAGCAGGCGATGGGAAAAATTCTTGTCCCGGACTCTGTCACTCGGAGGTGAACCTTGACACTTTGAAGAGGAGAGTTGGGATGAAAGGGGTCGGGCATATGTGGCAAGTCACTGCCAAGGAGAAATTCTATTTGGTCGAGCACACGCTAAAGAATCAGGCGAGAGGACCCAGGATGACGTGTCTCAGGACTTCCATCTTGGAACATAAATAAGAGATGCGCAGAAGAGGAGTCTCGAAAGTTTAGTGGGGATGAATTGGCACAAGGTGTCGTGGCAAGAGCAAGGGCAATGAACCACTATGATCAAAGACCACGAGGAGGAGTGTGGACCCACACTACGTGCAAGCTCAGAGGTCATTTCCTAGGAACACAATGCAGAGCACTCAATAGAAAAGGGCAAGATGACATGGGAGAGGCCATGGAGGCAATCATGTGACCTCGACAATTCGTTGTTTGGTGCAAAAGAGGCCCACAGGGCACGTCATCCTAAAATATCATCCCTGGATTAATTTGTGAGGACACAAATGGTTGGCATTAATAATATTAAAACATGCACACACACACACACATATAGTTTGATGGGGAACCCAAACCATGAACGGGTCAACAACCTATATGCCCACGCTAGGTGGTGGTAAGAAGCTGATAAGAGTGCCACGTGGCAGAAGGAGGATGAGGCAGTGGAAAATTTTGCAAAGCCATAACTCTTGATCCAAAGGCCAGATTAGGGTGAAATTTTATATCACTGGAAATGTCTCATCGAGACAAACACAATGGTGATACTTACTTCCAGTTTTGAAGAAACAAAAAAATATCATCCCGTCTCTCTAAATATTATAAGAGATATTGGATTAGCAAGTGAACCATTTTCACCAAGGTTAAGGTGGGGGGTTTTTACAGGTAGTATCAGAGCATCCAAGTTCAACACTTGAACTAGACGGGCTCTATCATGGGCAATTAATAGCAGGTACCTACAAAGGTTTCATATTGATTTTTAGAAAAATAGCTAAAATAATTTTTGGGTGTTAAAAGTTGGTCTAAGATTATTTAACTATATATATGACTGACCTTGTACACTATGATTTGCTTATGTAGCATGGACTAACAACTGATATGTTTCCATTAATTTGATGAGCTAAAAACTATGTTGACAGATGTATACTTTGAGGACTATGCAAGCTTGTATAGTAATAATTGTTGATTGATTGACATTAGTATATTAATATGGATTGATGTTTCAACTAAGGTTTCCGTAACAATTATACGAAAGGAGGATCATGTGCATGGTTGATCGTTTTTATTTATATTATTTCTATGTCTAACAATTGTGCGTGAATGACAACACATAACGTGTTATCACTCAAAATTTCATCAGGCTATGACGGTGAAAAACAATGAGGTAGCCTTTAAATTAGACTTTAAGATTGTATGTTGGTGCTTCCAATTTAGAGAGGGATCTCTCTTAGACTCTGCTGCTCTAGGTCACAACAACAACTGATTATCCATATGCTTAGTGGCCAAATATTCAGTAGGCGAGGGGGTTGAAAAAGGGGTTTTGTTGGGTAGAGAGGTAAGTTCATTGGGCATGGAGTCAAGGTGATGTGTTAATTGAAGGACACTAAAGAATGGGTTTATGAACATACAAATCTCAAAGGCAAGACATATGGTATTTCATTAGACATTAAATCTGTAGCAGTATGATAGCAGAAAAAGAAGACGGTCCATTAATGAGAGCGTTTAACTTGAACAAAATCTACTTTAACTTTAGAAGACAAAGTGGTTTGAATGTAATGGAAAAGAGCATAAAGAATGAATTTTATTCATGTAACTTCTTTCAAATGTGAAGAACCAACATTCCATAATAAACAAAGTCGAAAACACAAAAACTTGAAAACCGACTGCGAAACACCATAACATGAATCTATGAGAAGTCATTCATATCCTTTTGCTTGAAAAACCTTTATTAATATCAAAGGGTCGATACAAATATGCCAAAATGTTTTTTCTCAAGTCCCGCCCCCCTCTTACTTATAAAAACATTGCTTAAACAATAAAAAAAATACCCAAACTGCTTTTGGTTTACTAGAGATAAAATCTAATAAAATCATAAGAGATAAGATAAATTGGTTGCAAAGTGTCTCGAGGTGTTGAGGCTGTTGGAGTCTATTCTGCTTGGAATCTAGAATTAGGCTTTGTCACATGATCTTTGCCACTTGCCTTCAATTGTCTGCCTATAATTCTCGGAAACTATCTCATTAAAATAGCCATATGTCACCAAAAATATTGTGAAAACAAGATTCGACCACTTGCAATGCGAGGGCTTCTTAAAAATCTAAGTCACTTTCTAACAATAAATTTTAGATAGCCATTGATCCTTGATTTTCTGCTCATAAATCTGAAATATCCCTTTGAAAGCTAATTTAGTGCCATGAAATCTGCTACTGTCCATCTGCCATTTACTTGCATGTAAAAGGTCATGTGGCTTTCGAATTGGGAAAACAAATCTAGGTTGGAATGTGACTATGTCCTTTAATTTGTGCCAGTTCTAGCATTTTTTGCGTATTAATTAATACCTCCATGATTGACGGAATGCAAATCAAATTCATCAATTTACACTAAAGTATCCAACATACGAGGTCCTATGGAGCTGGTTTGATTCCAAGAATAGTAACTTCATTAACTCTTCCTCTTAAACCAATGAATTTTGCTTTAGAGAAGGGACCCTTTTTCAACCAGCTTTGTTTCCAACACTAGTTGAATTGCTTTTAGAACTAGATCATCATTTACACTTGAAATAAAATCTCAAACTTCTAATACATAAACTAGGCATAAAATAGGGTTTGTCTGATCCAAAGCTCTAATTAGGTGGGTGGTTTTCTACTTGAATTGCTAATTTGTAACATTTTTACGAAATTTATTAATAACTGCACTCATCGTGGGCTTGTTTCAAACTTTCCAAAATTGATATATACACATTCAAACACCTTGCAGGATTCCCATACAAATAACCTTATTGGATGCTTTTGATATGAAAGCATTGTTTGCCACGAATTCTTCTGGATGAATGCATGTTGGGCATTGTTCTAGGCAAGATGGGGTTTGAATTGGCATTTGGAGGCTCTCTATTCGTTTCTCTGCTTGATCATTACTCACATATGATTTAGATACACAGAATAAATGTCCCACGATTATTCTTTCATTTGGCCACATGCTATAAACTATATCTCGTAGTATCGCTCTACCTAGAAATCAAAGCAAAAATATAGTATGTATGAAACTTTGTGGCACAATGTTACTCTATATTTGCTTGGCTTAATAGATCCTGTACCTCTGGAAATTCTCTTGACACAAACCCTGCAACAAAGAAGTGAATGACCATTTATGTAAATACCCAACACCATGAGCCAATATATAAACTCAAAATGGACTTTGCAACAAATCCACCTTCCCTCTGTAAATAACTTGACGTGGTCGCCCTTGACAATTGTGAGCTTTGTAGCTCTCATTTGACATTTCGTTGCTTAGGGTTGTGACTCATGGATGATTGCAGGACACTCTGTTTGATTACCATTGATGTGTGGCATTCAGAACACTTAAGACCATCTTTAATCTTCTCTTTGAAAACAAAAATTCCATTTGGTAATTACCTGGTAGTGTGTTGGCAATTTGTTGCAGGGAGGTAATTTTCTTCAACGGTTGGGTGTACACTTGGGCACCCATTTGGACATGGTGGAATATAGTTGTTACTTGCTACGTTTTGATTTTGGGCCTTTGTGTGTTCAACGAGATAGTGAGTTGGTCGTCTTTGTTGTTTTTGGCGATGGAAAAATTTGTGAATGCCAACGCATTGAGGTATAGTGTTGTGTTGTGATATGTATGCTCGAAACTTGAATTTGTGACCTAAAGTGTGGTCGATAGCTAGTGGACTTAGGAGATAATTGGAGATTGAGCCTTGGGCCCACTAAAATTTTACAAAAACTTATAAGAACCTATCAAAACACCCAAGAGCCAAAATTGGCTCTGAAAACCCTTTTTTTATTTGCCAAAATTTGTAAATTTTTTCCCCAAATTCCAACTTTTTGTCTTTCACCACACTAGCACCACCATTGGCTACTTTGCACTACGAAATGACCAAAACCTTCAACACTATAAAATTATCATATGACAACATAATGTAAGATAACATCATATGAAGATCAACCATAATAGTAGAGGGTGGTACACCATAGATCATGATGACCAAGAAATGATCAACAAGATGGTAGAGTATAACTTTGACCACACACCACACATACATGAATAAGAAAGATCAGATGACCAAGGGGGAGGGACAAATTCTCCTGATTGGATGGATACTTTGAAGAGCCTAAGGGTTGAGGTCAGAAGTTTTAAGGTATACAATGAAAGATTGGTAAGAACTAAGGAGAAGCAAGCTTAAATCAATGCAGTTATCTTGAAAAGCCTCTCGTATTTACAAAGACAGAAGCAACATGAGTTGGGAATTAGTTACAGAGTAAAAAGAAGCCTTCGGGAATTAGGAGAGAAAACAAATAGAGCATATGGTACCAGGTCCAGGAAGAGGCATAGGTGGGAGAGTGAAAACACGTTAAGTAACCTAAAAGGAAGAACCAACACTTATGTGCATCAATATGGTGGATATTCCAACACTAATACAAGGAGGCGCGATCATCACTCTGATCATTGCTATTATCACCTGCCGCCTACACCTACCTACAATTTAGTGAGAAAAGCCTTCAACCCCACAAGGTGTGGTTGGTAGCAGGAAACTCAGATAAGGGGTTGTCACACTAATCTCGACTCTCTTTGTTTGAGTTATCTCCTAGGTTAGCTAAGGGGGGTGGTCCCTAATGAAAAGTTAAGTTAAAATATGTGTGTTTCTAGGAAAGTATTATAGTGAAAATGGATTACTTTTAAGGATTTATGAGAAAATATGATGTGAGAAACTTGAAATAACAATGTCAATCAACAACATGAGAAAAACCATAAAACCAGTGCCTTATAAGGATTTTGCTCAACAATTTAAAGATGTATTTTCTCAAAGTAAAATGCAGTGCTCTCAATAGAAAAAGCAAAGTAACCCTGAAATGTAAACAAAAGATTGTTAGCACAAGATATTGCAAGATACAAAAATTCTTTTGAGATAATCAACTTTATGAATCAAAACATGTGAAATATATATTGCCAAAACCCAACAAATAGTAATTAACTTTGAAATGTAAAAGAAAGGAAGCGCTAAACCAAGACATCAATATGAAATTAGACTTGAAGCATGAAAAGAAAGCACTTGTTTGAAAGGATTACAATACTTGATTTTGGAATAGACTTTGCATATGAAAACTCAAAGTCTCAAGAGACAAGTAAAGTAAATCTAACGGAAAGTGCTCTTGGTTAATTTTATTAATTATCTCTACAACAAGATTACAATTTAACTCTTCAATCCTTAGACCTCGCACTTGCCCAAAGATATGGACCTCATAGTGAGGAGTCAATAGCGGAGTAGAGGGTCCCTAAGATGTCTACTTCAACCAACTTATGTTGGAGGTAAAAATTTAATGAGGCTTGGATCCTTCCAATACTAAAATGCCTAGATGAAGTGCAAATTATGTTAATTCCCCAATTTAAAATAATGCTACATGCAAATGCTTCAAAGAGAAATAAGATAGTTGCAAAACTTGAGAGACTATAATGTAAATGAGCTCATATGTGTTTGCACCATTAAATGAAAAATAGACAAGTAAAATGGAAAATATTGCTTTAAGCTACAATTATTTCAAATAAATGATAGTGCTCCAAAATTTTCCATGACATATAACATAAATTGACTAAGTAGTGAAGCATATACTTGAAGAAATTATGAAACAATTAAAACTTGCCAAAGTATGAAGTGTTTACACATAAGATAAGATTTTTTCAAGTTTACAATTTGGAAGCTTATGCATGTGGAAATTTAAATACAAGATTAGTAAAAATTGCATGTGGAGTGAAATGTGTTGATTTTAAGCATGGACAAAATGAAATTAAATGCTAGAAATATAAGAAAAACCTAAAAGCTAAGTTAGGCTACCCACAAGAATCCCTCCTCTAAATGAGGAAGGTGGATGCCATGGGAAAAATCCCAAGCTCCATCAAACAATTTTTTCTATTTTTTTATTAGCGCTCAAATTGGGTAAAAATGTCTCTAAGAGGACTGCCCGCAATATGAGAGAGGTCTTTACAAAGACAAGAATCTAACAAAGCTAGACTCTCTCCCAAAAAAGATATTACAACAACAAAATTGAAGATGGAAAAAACTCTCCAAAAGAGATTCACAAGGCTCAAAAATGCCCACGGCCTAGATGAGTTTGCAACTCTCTCCCAAGTGCTTACATCCTCCCTAGAAATCAGTATTTGGATAGCGTGAGGGGGCCTTGCATACACACGAGTGAGTAATTTCTCAAAGCTTCTTCTCAAGCTCCTTGTTACCCAATGCTTAAGTCTATGGGCTGCAAATCACAAAACCAATTGTCAGTATGAAACCAAAAAAAAAACTACAATTTAATATACAAAATACTAGCTCGAGTAATGGGAGTTAACCCCCATACTTGCCTAGCTTTGGAAATGACCCTTGAATATGAGATATAACTTTGAAAGAACTAGAATCAAAGAAATATTTTAAATTGAAATGGATGATCAAGTAGCTATAGAGTAAGAAAAATACATTTTCTCTTCGTTGGATGCAAGACTTGGAGCGAAAAATGGGTTGAGTCTTGGATCGTTGTGACTCTAAGAGTGAGTTGATCTAATTGAGATTTCTCCCACTTCCAGATGGATTCCTGCACACAATACAAAAGATCTTTCCTACACACTTGAATAAGTATTATTTTGCAAAGGATTAGAGAAATATAACGAATAAGATAGACCAAACATTCCTCCTAAAATGAATTGACAAGCTTATCCCTAGAATACTACTCTAAATCAATGATATGTGCAAGATATATTACACACATCAATCCAAGCAAGATGACAAGTATAAACTAATATTAATTCAATATGTAAAAGAAATTAAACACAATAGCAATAACATGAAAGGACAACACCTCATAACACCAAGAGAACGCTAGCCAAATAGCCCCAAAGTCTTTGATTATATTAAGAAAGTATGCAAGTACAAAATGACAGAGTTTCCTCAAGCCCAATAGCTCATAACATGATACAATATGAGAGCACATAGCCTCATTATATAGAGAGTTGGGAGAAAATCCCAAGGCAAAATACATGTGAGAACTGAACTTGGAGCAAATCCCAAGGAAGAGCAAGTCGAGTTCCAAGCGAAGATGACAGAGACACCAAGGCAAATCGAATTCCTCATTGGCACCCAAGGAAAATCGAATTCTTTTATATGGCATAGTAAACATACCCATGAGTGAACCAAAGCAATGAGATAACTCTAGTCAAACCAAATCAAACTCAAACCAAGTGCCGCCACTTCAGATGATGATCCCAAAGACCCTCTACACAAATCCCTAGGAACTGTGTGATTTCCTCAAGTGAAATTCGTAATCCTCCATGTGAAGTGCTAAGTGTAGAAGCAACTTGAGCTAACAGTGAGAGAAGGCCTCACAAAATCCTCAATCTAAATATTTCATAGAATATTCCTTTAGTACATGAGTTCCTCTAATAAATTTGATTTTCCACATGTGCAACTGCTGCTTTATCTTTGGGAAATTCAATTTTGCCAAATAATGGTGTATTTATGATGTAGTGTACTCAGTCATCTTCCACATGTCCTTTGAATCAACTCTTTGACTTAGGATAATTCCAAGTCATTTCCATGTCATTCTGTCACATGGAGTAATTTATTTATCTCTATTTTATTTAATTATGGCCTAATTAAATACCACAATTTCCACTAAACTTAGGAAATGTGGGTTTTGAGGGTCCAAACACACATTATTAACCCCTCAAAGTGTGTCATAGTAGAAATTTGAGGGTGAGAGGTGTAATTTTTATTACTCATATCCCATACAACTTCTCTAGACTACACTTGTTACGATTTAAATACAATTTTATTTGCAATTTTTGACCTGGGAAATCTAAAAAATTAAGAAATGACTAGCTAGACCTAACCAAATTCCACGAAAGTTTTTGTGAGATCTAGTATGGTAATATATATCGACACTAGACACTAAGATGTGTTAGGGGATAAATCTTCAAACCGTCACCCCGACTTTGGGGTAAAAAGTGAGTGAAAAAATCCAAAAAATTATCTGCCTCTAAAAAATAAGGGATAATTAACTAGATAAAAAAAACACTCCAAGGTGTACTCATTTGCTGATCAAGTCCCAACATCCTAGGCCTGTTACACACTCAAAACTCATCATTACTAGTATCACTTATTACAATTCCCCCCGAGGTGTGGAATCTGGGTATAAGAAAGATGATAAGAAAATAGAAGTAGAGTTAAAAAACTCTATTGATTGATGACATCTGATGGTACATGTGTCCTTTGGATCATCCTTGGGCATGGTGTCTTTCATATAATCATCAGGTGCTACCCCAATGGTCAACAATCACCATCATAATCATCATTAGAGAAGGGGAGAAAATGATTATATGCCAGAGGAATTTAAGAAAGCCAAGCCGCCCACATTTAATGGAGATATGAAGAAATATAAAGATGCAGAAGCTTGGTTGCTTGTCAAAAAGTTCTTTTTTTAGAATCCAAAATTATTCTAAAAACATGAAAGCTAAGGTTGCCACCTATAGTTTGAAAGGAAAAGCAGACATATGGTGGGAACATTTGAAAATTTTCAAAGGCATTGTCGAAGAATAATTGGCTTGGAATGAATTTGAGAAACTCTTCAGGAATCAATATTTGTCAGAGATATATTATGACAGTAAGGCATGAGAGTTCTATGAACTCAAGATGTGACAAATGACAGATGATGAGTATGTCACTAAGTTCCTAGAACTACTAAGATATGTGCCATATCTCAAGGATGAAAAGGCCAAAATCTAGAGGTTCACCAGTGGACTTCCTATGACATTCAGAGACAAAATTGAATATTTGGAACCTCAGACATTGATCGATACCATTAAGAAATTGAAACACTTCTATGAGCAGGAAAAGCGTATGCCAAAAATTAAAAGCATCTGGAAGGTAAAGAACAACACTGAAATAAAAAACAATGGCCCAAGAAATTCATATATAAAAAGGGAAGTAAACAACGAACCACCACAAGTCAGTTTCAGTAGAAAACCAGTCTAGCTGCTAAAGGGAATACATAACATCCCGCAACATAGCAACGAAGAGCTGAAATAAAAGAGCAATTAAAGTGTTGGATGTGTGGTGAGAAAAACTAGAAAAGGGACTGTCTACATCAAAGAAACGCAAGGCCTGATATTTACAGTGCCTGGGAAGCTCGTACAATGGGGGACGTAGCTCAGAGCTTGCCCATAATTTATGTAGTTGTGGACAATCGCCAGGAAGACCACCAAGCATTCATCATTGAGATGGAAGGTAAGTTGTGTAATCGGTTTATTTATGTTTTAATTGACCCTAGTTCTAATTACATTTATGTTAGTCTAGAGCTTGTGGAAAAGTGCAAATTTATTAAGGAATTAAAACAAAGACATGCTTAGTTCAATTGGAAACTAAGACAAAGAGAAAAATTAATCAATGGGTGAGATCATGCGCATTTGAACTACGCAACATGTCCACAACAACACATATAAAGTTATTGTCATTGGGTGTGTATAGCATATTACTGGGCATGGATTGGTTGTACATGCATAAAACCGAAGTGGATTGTTTTGAAAAAGCAATTGAATGCATGGATGATGCTGGGGAAAGAAAAAATTTGCAAGGCAAGCAAAAGCCAATTTCAGTGAGGCAGATCACAACAATGTAAGCCAAACACAACTAGTGGAAGGGCTATAAATTATTTGTTGTGCAAATATCCAATGATACAGAGGTTAGTGACAACATTGGGCAAGAAGAAAGTGAATCACTAAAGAAGTGTTTGACGCTACTACAATATGAGGATGTGTTTCCAACGGATATACCTGGTTTGCTTCCTCATAGGGAAGTCAATTTCTCTATTGAATTGGTTCCTGGAGTAGTATCAACATCCAAGGCACCATACCGGACGAGTACATCAGAGCTAGTTCAGTTAAAATTACAACTAAAGGAGATGCTTGATAAAGGTTACATACGACCAAGTGTGTCACTGTGGGTAGCTCCAGTGTTGTTTGTGAAGAAAAATGATGGGACACTTCGACTTTATATTGATTATAGACAATTTAATAAAGTAACCCTTAAGAAATGGTATTTGTTACCATGTATTGATGATTTATTCGATTAGCTGAGGGGAGCAACAATATTCTCCAATATCAATTTGAGGTTTGGATATTATCAAGTGTGCATCAAAGAAGATGATATCCATAAAACTACTTTCAGGACAAGATACATGCACTGTGAATTTGTGGTGGTACCCTTTGGACTTACCAATGCACCTACAACCTTTATGTGCCTTATGAACAGTGTATTGCACCCTTATTTGGATAAGGTTTTCATAGTCTTTATGGATGAAATTTTGGTTTATTTAAGGACCGAGGAGGAGCACAAAGAGAATTTGGCATCAATATTGCAATTGCTAAGGAGCATAAACTTTATGTAAAGTTTATTAAATGTAATTTCTTCCAATCACAAATTCATTACTTGGGGCATATTGTCTCAAGGGTGGGAGTAAGAGCTGACCCAGAGAAAATTAAGGTTATCATGGAATGGCCAACACCAAAGAATGTGGTTGAAGTTAAATCATTCATGGGGTTGGTGAGCCACTATAGGAGATCCTTCAAGAACTTCTCTAAGACAAGTCATCCCCTTACATCCTTTCAAAGGAAAGGAAAGAAGTTCGAGTGGACCGTTGAATGTGCAACAAGCTTTGAGCAGTTGAAACAATTTCTGAATAATGCACCTGGGTTGAGGATTATAGATCCTGAAAAGGATTTTGTGGTATGCACAGATGCTTGCAAGGAAGGTCTCAGTGGAGTCTTGATGTAGGAAGTGCAAGTGGTTTTCTACGAGTCAAGGGAATTAAATGAACATTAGGTAAATTAGGTGGCTCATGATCTAGAGTTGGTTGCCATCATTCATTCACTGAAAATGTGGAGGCATTATCTCCTCGACAAAAAATTCACCCTTATAACAGATCATAGTGGACTCAAATATTTGTTCTGTCAACCCAAGTTGAACGCAAGACAAGCTAGATGGCTAGCTATCTTTAGTGACTTCAACTTTGAAATCAAGTACATAAAAGGCAAAGAGAAAAAGGCGGTCAATGCAATTAATAAAAGGATTCAACTTAATCATCTGGCAACCATAAGTTCTTATGAACTGGACCTGGTGGAAAGGGTAAAAAAATGCAGGTAAACATGATGAAAAATACCAACAAATAAAGGAAAGGTTACAACAAGATGGTGAGGATGAAGAGTATCATCTCACATATGATGGTCTAGTCAGGTTCAAGAACAGAATCTATGTACCAAATAATGATGATTTGAAGAGGCTCATCATGAGAGAGTTTCAGGAAAAACCATATTCAGGCCATATCGGGTACAAAAAGACTCTCACAACCATTAAAAAGTTTTATTATTTGCCAAATTTGAAGAAAGAAGTGGTTGATTTTTTTGCTAAATGCACAAAATGCCAACAAGCGAAAGTTGAGTGCAAAAATCCAATAGGTTTCTTGCAACCCATTCCCATTCCTGAATGGAAGTGGGAGGTGATCTCCATGGATTTCATCACATGTTTACCAAGAACCTCCAAACAACATGATGCAATTATGGTGGTGATCGACAAGTTGAGCAAGGTGGCTCGTTTTGTAGTGGTAAAATCCACCAACTCAGCTAGTGAGGTAGCCCATATTTTATAAAGTAAATCGTGAGGCTACATGGAACCCCCAAGAAGATTATCTTAGATAGGGATGCTAAGTTCAGTTCAAGGTTTTGGAAGGAACTATTTGCAGGATTGGGGACAAAGTTGGCCTTTAGTATTGCTTATCATCCACAGACGGATGGAAAAACAGGAAGCCTTAGCTGAATCCTCGAAGACATGTTGAGGATGTATGTAATGCACCAACAAAAGAAGTGGGAAGAGTATCTTCCACTTGTAGAATTATCATATAATAATGGCTACCAAAATTCCTTGAAGATGAGCCCGTTTAGGGCATTGTATGGGAGGAGTTGCAATACGCTTATCAGTTGAAGTGATCTAGTTAACATGGTCCTTATTGGGCCTGATATGTTGAAAGAGATGAAGCAACAAATGCAGATTATAAAACATAATTTGAAGGTGGCGCAGGACAGGCAAAAAAGCTATGTGGACCAACATAGGGTACATAAAGAGTTCTAAGTTGGGGAGCATGTTTATCTACGGATTAAACCCAAGAAAAGTTCCTTAAGGATTGGGTTATGTGTCGAGCTAGCACCACGATTTTGTGGACCTTTTGAGATCCTTGAAAGGATTGGACCGGTGGCCTATAGGCTAGCCTTACCTCCATCAGTAAAAGTCCATGATGTTTTCCATGTTTCTTTGCTTAAAAGATATCTGCAATATTCTTATTATGTAATTGATTGGTTTGTGATATAGGTGGAACCAGAGGGAGAGTTCAAGACAAAGTCGTTATGCATCCTAGATCGGAGGAGAATCACGCTTCGGAATCGAGCAATAGAGCAAGACAAAGTGCAGCGGAGGCACTTTGGGCCTGAGGAAGCCACTAGGAAAATGGTTGACTCAATGAGGGCAACATATCCTTTTCTTCTGTTAGTTAAATCAAATGTATATGAACTATAAATATTGTATAGATCCATGTATATAAAGCTCCATAAATAATATGTGTTTGTTTTAAGTGTGTCTTTTATGTTGCATATTGGTAAAGAACATCGAGGATGGTGTTCCCCCAAGGGGGAAGGGGTTTGTGACAATCCCAATTGTTTGTACTCATGTATGCAATGTAAATACTTAAAAAAATAAAATATGATCTGGCTTTTGGGACACGGGCTCCAGAGACTGAGGAGGATAATTACTTGGGGTTTTAATTGCTATGACAGCTAAGGAGGTTGGTAGGTATGCATTCTAATTAAGTTGGAGCATACTTTAAAGAGGAGGTTAGACAAGAGTGCAAGGGTCATGCTTCCTTGAAAGAAAAATCACTCAAAGGAGGACACATAAATAAATGTGATGGCAGATCATTGAGGAGAGGATGCCCAGAGCACACAAGCGCAAGAGGGTTGTTGGATTGTAGTTAATAGAAAATGTAGCGGGGAGACGTTGCATAGCCCCACAAGTCAGGAAGTTCATGCATAGACTATTGAATAGCATGGGAAGAACCACCATGGACAAGAGGGGGAACACAATTGGAACGACAGAGAATGGTGCAACGAGAGAGGAGAAGGGTGACAAACACTGTTGTAGAGGGCAACTTTGAACTTTGAAGAGTAGCAAAAAGGCAGACTCGAACAACTTGCTAGAGGAGAACGCAAGGAAAAACAACACAGAAGAGCAGGGAGAAAAATTTCGATTGGCAAGAAGTTCAAAAGGATACCTTTCTAGGTGGGAAAGAAATTGCCTCTCAAGTCCCGAGTAACAAGAGGGCAGAGATAGTGATTCTCAACAAATCCTGAAGGGATGGGGTGGATAAATTATTCTTGGGAAAGTTCTTGGAGGACTTATGGATGGATTCTTTGATGTTTATTTGATTAGTTGTGGTTCTGGAGTCCCCAAGCTGGGTGGAACCACGATGTTGAGTTTGAAGGGCGGAGACAACAAGTTTCTCAATTCCTTGTGCACTTGTTACTTGCAACTTAGTTGAAGGGCGGAGGTGGAGATATCTCTAGAGTCCTTGAAGCATCTGAGGGTTGTTGTTCATCACTTGAGCAAAATACCCCTTAGTCTCTACAATCTGGCTCGAGGGTGATAACTGCAAAAGAGAATTGGCTGCAACTATCTACAATTGGGTTCATAGTCCCTGACTCAATTGCCCAAGGATTTACAAGATAAGTGTTTCTTATGTATATTTCTTGATAATGAAAGTGTGATACATTTCTAGTTTGAAATGGAGATGATGTGCAAAATACATGATTGTGTTACTATTATTACACAATTGACTAACATATAGTGCAATGTTTCAAGGCATTGGAATAAGCTACAATAATCTTGATTTTATTGCAGCAATATTTGGCATGAGAATTCTTCTTATTACAATCTGATGATTACATTGAAGACAACTTGCATTAACATGGTTTATGTGCAATGTGATAATGTTGAGGATTTCCCTTCTCTCTCATTCTTATTGGGTTGTGATTTTATGTGAAGAGCTTCTTCAAGCCTTCAATAATGTGTACCCTAGTGATGGGTTTACACATCCATTTTACCCAGGACTTGGTCCAAAGGATCTATGTGCTCTATTGTGTATGGCACGACTTCATGAGTTGGGTTGACTTGATTTTATACCCTTGCACTTCTTGCAAGATGCACTTCTGTTATATATGTATTGAAGTTGAATCTCCCAAGGTGAGGAGCCATATTTTGTCTGTTGTCTTGGTGTTGCAATAATGTGGTAAATCCTGACTTGGAAGGTTGGCTATAGTCATGGTACTCATCTTGAGTGGTACTTTGCCAGTGATTATGTATATACTAGTCAACTCTATTAGTGAGTTGCCTAGAAACCTTCCATAATTGTTGTGTTCTTGCTCGCTATGTAGGAGAAAGTTTATATATGTGTAGATAACCACCATGTGGTTATAATACATGTTGAGATAGAACAGTGGTGTGCGGTGTGAGCATTGTAGGCTCACCAAGAGCCACCAAGCTTGTAGCAAAGGGTATTTGACACCCATCTGTGCAACCCATGTGAGGAATTCTCGTCCATAATAAGGAAGTGATTGTAGGCTTGAAATATTTTTAGTCATGTGCCTATAATTATGGTTTATGCATGTAATCAGACTTAGAAGGTGGATTTCATGTTTCCTTGAGGAGTGTTGATCTCCTTGCAGCCCTTTTGGTGCCATATGCCTTCTGGTTACTCTTATATGCTTACGGTACTTATTTGGTCCTTGAATGAGACCTGTAGATCTCTAAGGCGAGATCTATCAGATCCCAGTCAGACACATGAGATCCTAGGAACCACAAATCCTTGAGGGCCTAAATGGATAAGTCCTTGATCTGGATGGACAAGTCCCAGATCAATATTCTTCATTACATGCACCATAAGCTTGGAGAGTGAAGCATTGTCGTAAGCTCAGGAGGGATATCACTATTGGGTTCCTTAGCAAACTTCAATGGCCATGATTGAACTCTGGTGTAAGTCTAGACATTTATAGAACCACTATAGTTGGGCCATGTTAGAGCTTCCTCATGAATGGCGTAGTTAAGGAAGTGAGAAATACCTTATGAAAACCAATGGATTCAAGAATGAATGTATTTCTCATAGCCCAAGTTCTGACCAGAAATTTCTTAGATAGACTATGGGCGAATTCCTGTTATGAGTGGTGTGTTGTGAATTCAAGCATAGACTCAACCTTAAAGCCTCAACCAATTGGACCTTATTTGCATGGTATGACAAGAGCCTTGTCGTGGAAGCTATAGATTTAATGTTTTGATTTTGCCTTATCATAATAAGGTTGATGGAGGGATGGCGCGTCCTAAAGGTATAAACACAAAAGTTTATAAGGGCTGTGTAGAAGGGGTGCCGTGGTTGATGAGGATCAGGCTAACGTGGCAGAGTTGGTGAAGTGGAGAAGGTGGGGGTGAGCTAGGGTCCTCGTATTGGCCAACGAAAGGGCCCAATACCCAAGCAAAAGGTTTATATCGACTTGAAAAAGGCTCAAGGTGGGCTTGTATAGATGGAAGTAAGTGCAGAAGGCGACATGAAAAATTCCCATCCTGGACTTTATCACCCAGAGGTGAGCCTTGGCACTTTGAAGAGGAGAGTTGGGATGAAAGGGGTTGGGCATATGTGGCGAGTTGATGCCGTGAATAAATTATATTTGGTCAGGCACATGATAAAGAATCACACAAGAGGACTCGAGGGTGACGTGTCTCAAGACTTCCATCCCAAAACTTAAATAAGAGATGCACGAAGGAGGAGCCAAGAGAGTCTAGAAGGGATGACTTGGTGCGAGGTGTCATGCCAAGAGCAAGGGCGGTGGACCAATGTGAGCATTGAACGCATATAGGGGTGCGGACCCACACTACACGCAAGCCCGAAGACCATTTCCTGCGAGCACAAAGCGAAGTGCTCAATCGAAAAGAGAAGGATGCCATGAACCAGGCCATGATGGTAATCACGTGACCCTGACAGTCCATTGATTAGTGCAAAAGAGGCCCACAAGGCGTGTCATCCCAGAATATCGCCCTAGATTAATTCGTGAGAGCGCAAATGGTTGGGGTTCACACACACACACACACATATACATATACATATACATATACATATACAAATACATATACAAATACATATATATACATATATGTATATATATATATATATTATATATATATATATATACATATATGTATATGTATATCTACATACACATACACATACATACATACATATATATGTGTGTGTGTGTGTGTGTCCATATAGTATGTAGTTTGATGGGGAACCCAAAACCATGAATGGGTTGGCAACCTATACACCCATGCCAGGTGGTGGTAAGAAGTTGACTGGATTGCCACGTGAATGCCACGTGGCAGGAGGATGAGGCAGTGGAAAACTTTACAAAGTTATAACTCTTGATCTAGAGGTCGGATTGGGGTGAAATTTTATATCATCGAAACCGTCTCACTGAGACAAACACAATGGTGATACTTACCTCTAGTTTTGAAGGAAAAAAGAAATTTAAATTAATCACCCCATCTCTCTAATTGTTATAAGGGAGATTGGACTAGCAAGTGAACACTTTTCACCAAGGTTAAGGTGGGGGGATGTTTACAATTGGATGCAAAACCACTCACCCCCAATTAATTAATTGGGTAGCTTAAATTCAGATAAGTTCTTCTAATATGCAATCACAAATTTGGAATTATGAATTGATGCTTGTAATGTATGAGATGTGTCATCAATATGGATTTGGAAACTTGTTTGCATATTTGAACTATGTCTACATCTTGAAGCATTGTCATCTTTGATTACATTGGTGCATTATACTTGCAATCTATTCATAAAACCACAAAAGTGAAGTTGTTAAAGGCATTGGAGTGAATCTCCTAAGTAACATAAATTTACCCTTGGAATTCATGGTTATAACACTTAGATCATGCAGACCCTAAATGGTGTAGGTTTCGAGATTGTGCTAGTGAGTGTAAACACTACATTCTAGTAATGGGTTTAGTTGGACTAATGTAGTGATTATAATTTAGTATGCCATGTTTTGGTTGAATGAGTGTTAAATTATAAGTTTACCCTTATGAATCCTCACCTATGAATGAAATGTAACTTTGGGGCTATTGTTAACCAATTTTGTTAATTTAATGACTGTGGAATAGTATTACAAGATTCTTATTGCATGCTTGAGATTTCTCGAGACAAGGAATGCCTTAATAGCCTTGTTATATAACTATATACATTAATTTATATGGATGTTTTAGTGAGGTACATCTATCTAGTTAAGTATATATTAAATTATACACAATCCTTGAAAAGATTACTGGATGCTATTGAAAAAGGTTGTTCAATAATTATATAACTTATGAGAGATTCTAGATGGATTAGGGTACAAAAAGTCCCCTTAAGTGTTGAGTCTCAAGTTTTAGACATCCCTATGTTTAAAAGGATTTAAACATCTCAGTTGGAAGGGAAACTGAATATCTAAAATCAATGAAAATGTAGTTAATAGAAAATAGGGATACAAGAAGGGTCCTAGGGCCTTTAAACCCTTTGATTTAAGCCTACCTTTGAGGTTATGTAGACCTAAGTCTTAGAATTATAACGATTCTTTTGAGTGCAAACTTATTAGTACGATCCTAGTGTTTGACTTCCAGGGTTGTGTAAGTATGAATTCAAAGGTTCAAGGCCTCATCCATGCCCTAAAGAAGTGCAAGGAGAGAATCAAAGAATTGTTTTGTCCATGCGAGACACTGAGCAAAATTTATAAAGTTTTAAATGAAAAATTAGGCAAGTTTTATTATATTGCATGAATATTTTTTTCATGAGATATAGGATGTATCACATGAAAATAATTTTCATGTATGGAGGTTTGGAAAGCGTGGCACAATTTACAAGGTATTGGTGAGAGAAAGGTTCTCATGGTGTGATGTATCATACCACAATTTTTGTGGTGCGATACACCACACCCTTCAACTTTTTCAAGGATGTGACACATGGGCCACGATAGGGAGGTAACATGTCACAAGGTTGAAAAACTTTTGGCATGCGATATGAGGCTAGAGGCATATAATTAAACATCAACTAATGAAAATTCCGAGGGCAATACATATCACACTACAAAATTTTTGGGGGGCAATACATATCACACTACAAAATTTTTGGGGGGCAATACATTGCAAGCCAAAACCTTTTTAAAGACGTGACAAGGGAGAAGAGAAGGGGGAGGTAAGGGAGCAGGGAAGGAGGAAGGAAAGAATTGAAGAACAATTAAGGAAGGGTGCCTTTGGTTCCAAATGTAGAAGATTTGGTGTGATATGAAGTACCACAAAAAAGAAAATCTTTGTGTGATATGTTGCAAGAAAACAAGTTTTCTATAAACACAATAACATGTTGCAAGTTGGAACATTTTCTAAGATGTGGTGTATTGCATGGTCAAAATGTTTATGGTGCGATAAGAAGATTGGGGAAGATGTGAAACAACACACAAACAAAAGTTTTATAGGTTGTGGTACGCTAAAGGAGAGAGAAGAATGCCTTGACCAATGTGAAATTTGAAAGGTGCCCATATAATAGGTGACATTTTCTTGTAAGTTGTTGACATGTCTTTGTATTGATGATGATGTGACAGGAGAGAGAAATCCCTTAAGAAATTTCTAAAAAGCCATAACTTTGTGCTCAAAGCTCTCAATGAATAGATAATCTTAGTAAACTTAGAAGTGACCTTAGAATTGTATATAATTTTTTTTTTTTTAAATACCTCACTTACTTAATGCCTCTTGGAATGTGGGTATATAATAAACATAACACTTGAGAACTCATTTAGGTGAAACAATAAAATATAAACAAATAAACATAGTATAAAAAATATAACAATCATTATACACAAAATTCACACTCCCAAGCCTCAATATCAAAATTTCACATGTCATTAAAGACATTTTTCAGCAAAAACATGACTATAAAAAACACAAAAATTCCAAGAACAATGTAAAAAGCAAGGATACAACCTGTGAAAAGTGAGAGGGCAATTTATGGCCTGAAATAGGCCTTCAAAGAGTTTTGAAGGTTACTCAATTTAATGGGGTAAGATGATGTGAAAACATGCGATGGCAAGGGTGTATGAGTCTCGTTAGGGTCGCAAAATAGTGATTTCTCAGGGGATGGTAAAGTGTAAAAGCGCAAGAAGACGACAAAAAATTCGTATCACAAATAAAATTTTATGCAAATTTCCTCACTCAATATGATCGATCGAACAAAACCCATGACAAAATGAGGCGAAATTATTTTCAGCGATATGTTTTCCTAAAGAAATTTATCATAGACCAAGCAGTAGCCGGTCGGGCGTTATCGCGTATCTCTTGGCAGACGAGGTGACGAAACAAAATCAACAAACCTATCAGATGCCTCTGGATCAATGTAGGCAATGAACCGGGAAGCATATATGAAGGATGAACAAACATCGAGTTTTCGTCCACCTATTACAGAAAGAAGAATTGATCAATTAACAAAGAAGACCAATGAACCAGTAATGGCCACATAAGAATCACAGATTTAGCGTTATATAACAATCAAGTAAGAGGTCTATGCATGGAAGGGAATTGTGTTTAGAAAGGTTTTTATGATGAATCCAATGGCAATAATGACATCATTGAATGTGCAATCCATGTCTTCGGTCCTTTCTGGCTGCCCTTCATATTCTGGTGCTAGGGCTGGACCTAGAAGCAAAACTCTGCATTTGGGTCATACGCATTTCAGTATTCCAAGCAGCCCAATTACTTCTGGGTTCATTCATGGCTACCCATTTCTTCAAAGTAACAGTTGGCAGGGATTTAACAAGGTTGTGGCAAGAGCCAAGAAACAATCAGAAGAGAGTGTTGTGCAGTCTTCTGAGAAGGGGAAAGGGGCTGAAGAGAAGTCAAATGTTCAGGAGGAGGAAGTGGAAGAAGAGGTGGAGTTGTCATGGATACAGGAGAAGGCAGAGGACCTTGTAGAGTTCACGGGAGCTGTCACACAGGTCATTCCCGGACCCAGAGTGGGGCACAGTTCATTACCTTGGATGTTGGCTGTACCATTGGCCTACATGGGCCTGTCATTAGTGGTAGCAGTAGTCAAGACCATCAGAAAGCTCAATTCTCCCAAAGAAAAGCGGCGCAGACTGGTAATTTTTAAAGCACAGAGTGATATTTTCTTTTCCTTTTGGAAATTCATCTAAAATTTATATTAGTGAACAAAAGAGAGTGCATCATACAAGCCGCATTATCGGGCCAAATCTTGAATATGCAAGCAGTCACTCCCTACATAAGCTGTCACTCGGTATTGTGTAACACCGTACCTTTGTCACAGTTTTATACATATATACCTATGTTCTTATGTTATATAATATACCTATGTAGGTTTCTATCTTTATATTATTTTCGATATTTCTAGGGCTTGCGCTTGCACTTCCACATTGTATTCACACTGGTTGTATTCTTCGGTCCCATTCACCTACTTTTGTAGCCATTCTTTGGACATTAATATAATTATTTTATCTTATCTTAAGATCCCTATCCTAGCTTATATATGGATGGCTAGATCTCATTGGATTGGACTAGAATTTGGGATGCCATTGAGATTGACAGGCATCTCCTTTTTCTGGAAGAGACAATGTGGAACAGATTGTTATTTTTCTTTTTCTTTTCCCAGTCTGTGCATGTTATGATAATTTTATTTTGAAATAATATTGTTGACTAATAGATGGACACTCGTTTGACTTTCATTGAAGCAATGCTACATGTGTTCCAGTCTGATGGTTCAATGAACCTGAAGTTGGAATTAAGCTTTGACAGTGCAAAAGTTGACTTTGAAGCCTTGAGCGTCTCTTGATTGTCATTTAACTTGATACAGCAGGGTATTTAATACTTTGCAACAATGAAAAGCTTGACTAAAATTTTACTGTGAAAAGAATGGGACTATCTGTTAAACACGTGGTGTTTTTATTTTGTTTAGTTAACCATGACTGTCCTTGTTACAAAGTTAGTTTTTTTTTTTTTTGATTTCATGTCATTGTCGTCAATTGCAGTAGGATCGAGTAGGCACCACTAGGTGCAATGGCAACAATAACAAGCAGGCAATACTTGGTTTGACTACGACAGTATTCAATACATATTATATGCCCGGGCACACCAATGGTAGCTAGCCTGGATATTCACTTCCAACTTTTGAGCATGGCCATTCTTAGAAACGGAACATTGCTCTTGCTCTTTAATTAGCAAGTTAACTTTGCAAGATCTCTTCATAGGAAGGAAATGCCTGGCCTTGAAATAATTTGTTCTGGCTCAGAATCAATGGTGAAAGCAAGTAATTGCTGTTCTCCTTTTGTTTTCACCATGATTGTTCAGACTTCACAAATGTGATATACAAAGCTGTGGAGTTCCAGACCTAAAAGATAACTGAAATTTCGATGGAAACAATCCTCTAGTTGAGCGATTCCCAGCTTGTGACTGTGAATATGTTAAGGATGAAGTTTGAACTAGTGTATAACTTAAAGTAACCCTCCATAAGGCTGTAAATAGACTATGACAGTCATTTACGAATCTCAGAATTCTCTGGATTGCTTTTATGAAACACAGATGTTATATTTAAAAGTGCTATAGATTGGAACTGATGGGGAACCTGAAAAGACAATAATATGGTTCTGAGATTGTTGGGTGCATCTATGATCTGTTTTTGTTCTAGGAAAGGAATGGGTGAAGCTTTCCAATTTTATTTGCTGCTTCAGGTAGCTCTTCCTTGCCATTTCTCATTCGTTATGGTCACTAAAAATGTACTCTTGTTCATACATGCCTGCGGAAGATAAATAATGCGAGATTCTGTTATCAAGTCTCATTCAGTATATATTTTATTTCAATTTCCCACTAACACATCATGTTTGAGGCAAACTCATTCCGACTTGTACCAAGATTACTTATATGATATATCCAATGACAGAGAAACAACTGAGTGCTTGGGTATTAATTCTTATTATATTTTTTGAAGATGTCCTCATATCGCAGTGTCTCTTTTCCTTGCAGTACGACATGAATTTCATGCTGTGTTTTCTATTCTTTAGATTTTTCCTGTCTGCTAGACATACTAGCTTAGGTCATCCCTGTGATGGGACACTGATCTTAACTAACCAGTATTTTCAAGGTCTCCATTTGTTACTTGCTCACAGGCATGGTTCTTCTTCCTGCCCCTCTTTTGGTTGTATGGCAAAACCTTCATAAAGCTTCCAGCTTTCCCGGTCTGCTATCATGATCAGGCAGTGTGCTCCAGATGTTCACCTCTAGTATGCCCTTTTTAATTTCTTGTGACATTGTTCTGTAATTTCATAACCAATGTTACCAGACAATTTTTTTTGTTTGAAAAATATTTTTTATATTTACAAAGGGCAGTACAAAAAGTGGAAGGGTATATACATTGGACATCATAACCTCTTCCTCAAAGCTACTAAAACTGAAATAAAATTAGAATACTTCACTGGATCCAAGGATTGGGTGTCTTTGATCAACAGAGAGCCCTTGGCCAGGAGCTGATGGCATACCTGATCCCTCCACATAGAACAAAGGGTAGACAAAAGGCTGACCTCATGATCAATAGCACATGTACACCTGATTTTTGAAAGAATAAATAAGGCCAGGGCGTGCAAGAAATGCCACATCCAATAGAATGCAGTGGGAACCAAAGAGTAGCAATCCTCAATGTAGAATGCCATGGAATCCTGTCCTGAAACAATAATCAATACTGATCCTCAAGATAACTTAACATTTGGCAAATTGACACTGCCAAAAAATATACTTCACTGTTTTGGAGCAATGAAAAACAGGACAAAGGCCATTAGAAAATCCACTCTTGGCCAATTAGGGAGTTGGATGGAATCCCCTGATAGACTGCTAACCAAGCAAAACAAACTGAACAAGCTAAACATTGTGAAGTGTATACACCCATCTATCCTTCAGATCATTGGACACCCAACGTGCATTAAGGAATGGGAATAACACATGCCTGTGATGAATCACGAAGCACAAAGTACGGTGGTGGAAGTCATATTGGAGAAGGGGTTGACAAAAGCTCCGCCTCGAATCCCTCCAAAACGGTCCATACATCTCAATATTTGTTTTAATAAATTATACTTCGGAATAAGGCCTCCCAACTCCATAAGTGAAGTATGGCTAGGGCTAAGTGTGAGGACACGGCCCTAGGTGTAACGCCTTAGGGGAATGCGACGGGCGGGCGCCGGGCGACCGGGTGGGCGCGCACGACGGGCGCGTGCCAAACGGGCACACGAAGGCACCATCGCACAAAATGTGACGTTACGACCGCAACAAATGCGACATTACTCCAAACGACGAACGACACTTTGGAAAGATGGCCGAGCGTTGGGAGTTTATACGACAGGTTGAAGGGGCTTATGTTAAGGCAAGACCGACATGCTAGAGATACGTTTTGGGGTGCG
This sequence comes from Pinus taeda, assembly GCA_000404065.3. Classification (NCBI taxonomy): domain Eukaryota; kingdom Viridiplantae; phylum Streptophyta; class Pinopsida; order Pinales; family Pinaceae; genus Pinus; species Pinus taeda. The sequence continues at coordinate 124,171 of APFE030261593.1, forward strand.
GTTGTGCTGGTTTTGGGGGTCGGCCGAAGTGCTGCCACCCACACATCGCCCACGAAGGAAGTGTATATAAGTGTGGACGTTGAGGCTCATTTCAACAACGCATTCTCTCTCACTCAATTCGCATAAGGGTGCAGACTTAGTGCGCAGAAAGGCAAGAGAAGTGCGCATATCTCATGCGCTTCTCTTGGGCTTAAACCGTACGTTGGAGGTAGCATTTGAAAGTGCGAAGTGTTGGCAGGTGTGCTGTGGGTGAACGACGAATGTGCAGTTTTGTGCCGGGCTTGAGGTAGTGTTGCAGGTGGTTCGGGTGAACTTCTTTCTATCGTGCAAGAGTGCACAAATGATGTAAAGGCAGTTTGCCTATCTTGTAAATTTGGTTAAGTGTTGGCCTCGGATTCAGCCAGGCACACTTGTGCATCATATTGTAAAACTGATATTCTTAAAAAACGGTTGCGCAGACTCACGTTACGGGGAGTTGCCCCTCCCCTTTATACTTGTTGCAATTGTTGATGTTCTTGTTTTATAATTGCGATGGATAATGAATGAGTATGGGCTTCATTAAGTATAAAGGATAAATGAATGTTTTACTTGGTTGCGAAACACAAACTAAGTATCGGTTGTGAATTAGGCGTAGTCCGCACACATAAGTATTGTTAAAAAGAAAGTGTGGGGTGGTGCCGCACCTCGCCGGCACGGTTGGAAGACCACCGTAGGCTTGGGGTCGTGACACTAGGGGTGCTGTGTCCTTATCCCACATGTCAGATTTGGACATGCTAGGACGTGACACATGTTTGCAACATGTCCTAAACACAAAGACATGTGACAGGCACGTGTTGGATGCATGCCAAACACATGTCCTAGCCATGCATTACCTATTTGATTATAAAAATGCAGTCTTCACTACTATTTTCGCACTTTCAATTGTATGTGAAAAGCTCTTACGGTCTCTCATTGTGAAAGTGAAGGGTAAAATCGAGATTTGATGAGATTCCATGTGTTTTGTAAATGTTCTATTTTCTAAAACATTGGATCGTTATGTGTACGTTTCATTTTTTGTTTATCTAATTTGCAATATATGTGTGTGTGTGTCTCCTGGAAGGAGTGATGTTCTTTTGCTTATTCATGAGTATGGTCTCACTGCCCTTGACCCTAAGTCACATGTATATAAAATGTGTCTCATGTCAAACATTTGTATTTTCATGTCCTCCATTGCTTGTGTCTTCATGTCATGTGAGTTAGGGTCAGGGACAATGAGACCATTCATGAATGAGCAAGTGATCATCATTCCTTCTAGGAGTAAGAGGCAATATCCCAGGAGTCTCCCCAGAAGAAAATACCCTTCATGCTCAGCTTGTAAGCCTAATAGTGAGGCAACTTTGCAATATAAGAACCATGGAGCCTCCAGCAATGTGATTGGACTTGGCTTGGTATAAGACTCGTTTTGGCTTTGGCCATCCCTGTGCTGGGAGAATGGTTGTCTTTATCCAGAGAAAGGTTGGCATCACATGTTTCTGCATTCTTTCTATCCGAGTCCATCTATTTTTGATATGCTTGGCCCTCATATCTCTTATTCATACAATAGCACTGGTGTTATAAATGTTAGTAACACTGAGCTTATCAAACCCCAATCCTAGATTTATGTTGTCCTGCATCTGTTTTGGAGTAGGAACTTTGCCTTCCATCCACCTTGTAGTCTCTTCCTTGTGCATGCTTCCCAAATCAACCTTTCATTGAACTCTAGCCCTAGGGCTTTATAGATCTGGGTAATTTCCAGGGATTCATTGTTGAAGTTGATTTGAGACTGGTTAGATCTCTTTTATAATGCAATAACACCACCTTGGTCTTGCTTATGACAACTTTCATAACCATTTTCATGCAAAAACTCTCCAAAGCTGCTAGATGTTCCTGTAGGCTGTGTAATGTCTTGGTTGTTAAATGACATCATTTGCATATAGTAGGATCTATTTGTGCTATGTTTACTCCACGACCTCCTTTCTCATAAAGCCGGTCTTCTAGTTTATCTAGATAAAGTCTGGACAATATGGGAGAAAGGGGGCAGCTCTGTTTCACTCCCATGTTGCTGCTGGATATCTTTGAAGTCCTTCCTGACTTGTTATTTTGGCATTGACCTGTGCGTATAGCTTGTGAACCACTATTCTCTGCTCATCTGGAACTCCCATTTCCCTAAGCGTTACCCATAGCTTCTCCCATGGGACCATGTCAAAAGATTTTTTGAAGTCCATGAATCAACACATCATTTCTCATCCTTGGTGTACCATTTCTCCTCTATCATGTGCCTTAAGCCAATGGTCAATAGTAAAGTGCTTTGTTCACAATCCTGCTTGACCCCTTTTTTAGTCTCTTCTGCCTATTTGCTGAATGATCCCCCCACCAGCTTGGCAAAGATGGGGTTGATTATTTACGGCTCTGTAATTTCCTGTGTCATTCTATTCCCTTGCTCTGAAGATGTGTAGGACAATGCTTGTTGTCTTATATTCTGGGAAACCCTCCTTAGTCCTTTGATTTAATAATGCTGCTATGTGCTTGCATAATAAATGTCCCCAGTTCACGTGTTCCACTTGGAGTCCAATGATGTCTTTTGCCTTACCTAGTTCTATCTCAGTGGCTTCGTATACCTCTTCTTTTGTAAAAATTTCTTCTGTGCTGATTTCCAGAAGCTTATTATAACAGCTATATTTTCATAGAGTTTTTTAGTGTGTATCAACTATCAGCCTTTCCCCCCTTGAGATATCATTTTCCTGACCATGCTTCTTCACCTGTAACTCCTTCCAAAATGTCTCTGGGCTCTTTTTGCCATCACTAGTATTTCCTGTTGCCTGACTTTTACACTGTTTTTCTGAATCTTTACTATTTGTTTGGAGTACCTAAGTTTCTTGTTGGCTGGATGTGGTTCATAGGTTTTCTTCGCATATTTGCATTCCTCATTGAACCAAGGGTTCAATCTGGAAACTGTTGGAGTCTTGTCTTTCTTTCTTCAGACACTTAAGTTTGAAAATTTGTTAGACTAAGCTAGATAGTGATCCATTAGATCTTACATCTTTTGTTGATATTCTTTTCTTTATTCATAAACAAGGCTGGCTGCTGCATGGTGATTTTCTCTGTTTCCTTCCTAAATGTTTCTGCATTCTGTTTGATGGCTTTAACTGTTGTTTGTCCTGCCCTTATTTTGTCTTGCTGTTTCCTTCTCGAGATCTCCCCTTGCCATTTTAGTTCCACAAATAAAGGGTCGTAATCTGGAGTAATTCCTTATAACATATATGGAATGATAAGTGTAAGAGCTGCTTTAAACTACTGGTTGAAAATGTAATGGAGTTGTTGACTACTGGAGTAGCACCTGATGATTATGTGAAGACTCCATGCCCAAGGATGATCCAGAGGACACTTGTACCATCAGATGTCATCAGTCAACAGAGTTTTTTAACTCTCCTTCTATCTTCTCATCATCTTTCTTCTTTGTACCCAGATTCCACACCCTGCGGGGAATTGTAATAAGTGATGCTAGTATGATGTTTCTTGAATTTGTAACAGGCCTAGGATGTGGGACTCGATCAACAAACGAGTACACCTGGAGTGTTTTTTTTATCCGGTTAATTATCCCTTCTTTTTCAGAGGCGGATAATTCTCTGGATTTTTTCACTCATTTTTACCCCAAAGCCGAGGTGACGGTTTGAAGATTGAGCCCCTGACACATCTTAGTGTCTAGGGTCGATGTATATTACCATACTAGATCACACAAAAAGTTTCGTGGAATTTGGCTAGGTCTAAGTAGGATTTTTTAATAGTTAAAAATTTCCCGCAAAACGGGATTTTTTAATTATTTTTTATGTAAAGGCATAAATAAGTGGCCTTAAGAAATGTCTGGGGCGTATGACCACTCGAAATTCATCCTCAGAGGCCCAACATTCTCCTAAAGCCTACTTTGGGGGTCAAAAAATGACTCAGAGTCCCTCAAGAGCCGATTTTTCAAGTGACAGTAGCAAAAATGAAGAAGAAATTAAAAAAATGAATAATTGGAAAAATTTATAAATTTTTCCAAAGTCAAAATAAGTCAAATTTTGACATGGAAATTAAGCAGAGAATCAAGGGTGATGTGGCAAGCAATGTGGGGCCCACAAAAAAAAAGTTTCAACTCAAAGTCAAAGAAAGTCAAAGTCAAGTCAAAGTCAAACTGGGCCCACGTTGAGTTCATACGTATGGCTAAAGTTCAATGATCAGTTTTATTTCAAAATCGAATGTTATAAAAGTTATAAGGTTGAAAGTTTAAAATTAGTGAGTGGGGAGGGGACCCACCTCACCCCTCATTTGGTATACGTATTACTCAGCCCGTACGCATATATGTCACAGCTTCCACGCTGGCACAGCAAAGTACGTACGCAGATATCCCAGCGTTTACGTGGATAGCTCAGCATTCAACGTGGGCAGCTACAGTAGATACGTCAAAGAGCATGTTTATGAGATCAGCATAATACACGCTGGCAAGTCAAAGCAGAAAATACGCAGTCAACTCAGCCAAGTTACGTGGTTTGTCAACAGGTATATACGTGGATATCCCAGTATTTAACGTGGTCAGTCTCAGCATATATTACTCAGCCAATGCAGCAATTAAAACAACAGTCCGTACGTGGTCAGCATGTTATGCACAGCAGTTCAAAGGCAGCGAATATACAACAGTCCACATGGCAGCCTCATATAATTTAACAGCAGTTTAGAGGCAGTTATCTCCAGCAATTGAACAGTCATATCAGCCACTTGTACAAATTCGTTTTACATTGGGATTGTCACTTGTTACACTTGTCATTGTCTCTTGGCATTGGGATCTCCTCCCATTTCTCTATATATGAGCCTTGGGCTCTTATTGTAAAAGGATAGAACGAGCTGTTGGGCTGGCGGAAGCTCTGCTGGATTGTGTACTTACCTTTCATATAAATAAATAAAAGTCTTTGGGGTTACTGGCTTCTTTTGTGGCGCATGCTTTGGTTGATGAGGTATACCTGTGTCGTTTGATATTCATTTGATTTCATATTTGCTATCTAGTTGTTTTTCTTTGTGCATTTGCCTGAGGGCATTATTGTCTAGGGAGGAGAGATTTGCAGCTATCTCAAATCTCCTTTGGGCTTGGTATATTTTGTACACTTGTTGTAGCTTGTCATTCTCGGTTGAATGACAAGCTCAACTTGGTCTCTATATGCCAAGTCTCTTTTGCACTAACAATTGGTTTGCAAACATTTTTGTGTTTTCAAGGGATAGGTTGCCAACTCTATTGGAGTGTGAGGACTTCTTCGGTCAGAATAGTCACCTCCAACTATATCAAAGGTCCCACAAGTTGTTCAAGCCAGCAATTTCATAAGACATCAAAAGATTTACTCAAGAGGGGGTTTCCTGAGCCCTTCGCTTATTTTCTATCTTGAAAAATTATCGCATATTTTCTTCTTTCATTTGAAAGCGTTTGACTTTGTTCTAAGCAAATAAAAAATACAATAATTTTTTTTTTCATTTATTAAAGAGCAACGCTTTGAAGGCACTGGTCGTTTATGTGGTTCATGCTTATCTTATGGTTAATGGCTATTGCTTATATCATGTTTTGCTTATAGATCTTAGATAAACAATCTATTTAACTCTAACAATTCTCCTAGAAACTCGCATCTTTGTTTTCAGCTTAACTTTTCATTAGGGACCACCCCCCTTAGCTAACTTAGGAGATAGCTCAAACGGAGAGAATTGGGATTAGTGTGACAGCCCCTTCTCTGAGTTCCCTGCCACCAACCACACCTTGTGGGGTTGAAGGCTTTTCTCACTGACTTGTAGGTAGGTGCGGGCGGCAGGGTCAACAGGAGTGTACTACGCTTTTTGTCCAATGTATGTGAAGCATGTGGTTTCTCTTGAATTTTGTGCATTTAGCCAAATTGTGTGCATTATATGTATGGAATTTCCTCTCTGCAGTGTACAATTTCTTTGTTAGCTTTCACAGAGTTCCTTTTCCGCAGATTGTTGTCTTCTGCTAACAATAACAGATGTCTGGTTTCAGTGCAGTAGCTTGCTTTCAGTAGGTGTTCCATGTGTCCATTAAAGTCTCCAATCAACATTATGTTTTTTTTGTCCATGAGGTCTGTTATGTCATGCGTCATGTGGTAATATGTTTCTTCACTATTGAGGTCCTTTTGTCTTGTAGAAGTCCAAATTTTTACATGGCGAAATAACGTGCAGAAATGAAAGTACTAGTACTATTGTATTTTAATTTTATCTAGATGTATTGGTTGTGACTATCTTTTTTCTGAAGGTGATGCAATGTTGCCATATTGTGTGGTCCTTCATTCTTCCTGTTATCATTGCTAGGATATATTCTTGTCCTAGGTGGTAAAATGAATCTTAGGAATGGTTGTTGATTTGGATTCTAATATTTGCAAAGAAGTGGTTTCTGATGCTTTAGTTTAGTTCTTTTTTTTATGGAGTAATTGAGTTCAATATACCATTTGTTTTGCAATTGTGTTGTAGTTGCACGAGGAGGCTAATTAATTAATTTTCAGGTGAACCAAAATGCAAGGTTGTGCAAGACTTTGGATGACTTTTTACAGTCCAAGCGACATGAGCTAAACCATGCAGCGTTGAAGCAGCTTATGAGCAAGGTTGTCTACTCTCCAGATTAGATACTTATGAAGAGCTTTTTCTTTTACTCATCTCATATTGCAAATAATTTCCTCTAAATCATATTAGTGGATTGAATTTAGACAGAGATTCAGACAGTTTACATTTAATTTAATTTATTTTTTCTTGTAATGCATCTATTCTGGCATTTAGTTTAATAGGCTTTCTAATAGTATTAATGATACAAGAGTACAAATTCAAACATATAGTGCTTCTTCCATGAGTAGAATATTCTGCAAAACCGAGGCATTCATAGATCAGAAAGGAAAGAAATTATCTAGTAGAGTGATTACTGCTGTAGAATCTAGATTCTAACCCTCTGACAGTTAATGGTACTACTACTAAGTTACTAACATGAATGAAAATATGTGGAAAATACATCTATGCACAAGGTACTGTCTGCAAAATAAGACAAAAAGACACAACAGGATGATTCCAACAGAATTACCTTTTGAAGACACAGATATGTTCCAAACAAATTTAGAGAAGCAGGCCTGGACTAAGATGGGATAACAAAAATGAGGTTAATCATGAGACAACTGAGTGGAATGATCTTTACTAGTCTTGTTCATGACACGTTCCCATCTTTATAAACCTAGACCATAATGGTTTAGTTGAATCAAGCCAGGTTTAACCAGTCATGCACCCCAGTGTAACCAAATTCATAACTTTATATCAATCTATTTCTTTATGTGGGCTATTTTAACCATACCAAATTCCTAGTTGGTCAGAAGGCCCAAAACATATGCTTGATTATCCACATTATTTCTGGAAACTGCAAATAAAATACCGTCACACCATAAAACGTACAATCCTAGATTAGCATATACTATAAACAGATCATCTGCTTACACCAATGCATTTACAAGAACAATAGATTGTACTCACTGGCCATCATTATTGGCCGAACACATCCAAAAAGTATTGGTTTGGCTTTGTAGAAACCAGATTTTTGTTGCCTTTTATAGAGATTGTGCCACCTTATTTTTATTCATGGTTTTGATATATAAAGGTATTATTGTTTTAGGTTAGAAATTAGGGAACCACAATCAAAAAAATCTATAAAGGAGAAACCTATAAAGGTTACCTAATGCCTGAACCAGTGTTGTCAGAATTGGACTCTTTTAAGACTCAGTTGGCATGTGACTCTTTTCAGACTTGGCAAAAAGGAAAAAAATACTCAAATTATGATCTGGCAAGTTCGAGAGGAGTCTAGCCTCTGTAGTGTTTCAGAGTCTGGTGAGTTTCAGAGGAGTATGGCGAGTGGGGAGTATGATAGAAGAGTCTCTAGGAGTTGCACTTTTCAGCAGTGACTCGGCAAAACTCAGTGAGTCTTGGGAGTCAGGAGTCCGAAAAGAGTCTGACAACACTGGTCTGGAGTCTGGACTGTGTAATGTTTATACTTAGATTCAGTTGGATTTTGAAAATTGTTTAGTCAATACAGTTGTCATTTCCATAGGCCTCCTATCCTTCTATGGGACCTTATTCCTCTCATTGCCTGCAGCAATGATTTTGGATGTAGATCATGTGCCAAAATTTGAATATTCTTGATTTGATTCTCTGTTGTGATGATGTCAGCCATGCTTATAATCTGTGTCCATTGTTAGAAAAAGTGTCTCAAGGACAAGTGTTCCTAAGGCTTGGTGTTTAGCCTAGGAGAAAGTTTCCTAATATGATCCCCTTGACTTAACTTTATGAGAAATAAAGGTAGAGTGATTTTATAAGACATAAAGTCGTAAAGTGACTTTAGGAGACATAAAGTCATAAAATGTCTTTTTTTAGTAAATTAATGAAAAGGGGAATTAGGGGATAAAGTGACTTATGAGTCAATGAGGAATTAAATCCTCACCCTTGATCTCAGTGGCTAAGATCTAATCTCAGCCATTGGATCTTAGGGTTAGGTCTGTCTTTATTATGAGAGAACAAAAAGGAAAAGCAAAGGGGGAAAGACACCATTTGCACACTTTTTTCATGAGATTTGGAGAAGAGGAGAAAAGGACACTGAGAGGGTAAAGTATAGTAAGAGAAGGGGAAAGTACAGTAGGAGGTCAGCAAAGGACTGCAGCAATAGGCATGAATTCAAAGGCAGAGAACAGGCATGGAATTTGAAGAAGAGGGCAGCAAAATTTATGAGGGCCTCGGTGTGATTTTTGAGGCAGCTAGGCCACATTAACTGCTGTCAGAGGGGCTGCATTAATTGCTTTCAGAGCAGCATGATTTTCGAGTAGGCAGGCACTGAATTCAAGGAAGTCTGACAGTGTATGTACTGCAGCCTGTCGGTGCCATCAGACCAATGCGAAAATCGAGGGATGTGCGCAGTTTTTGAGGTAGGTTCTGCTGGAAAATTTGTGCAGCTGGCACAAATTTCAAGGGTGCTGTCAGATATTAATTTCTGAGCATTTCTGGGCACTGAAATTGAGGCAGTCAGGCACAAAATTCAAGGAGACTGCTACAGCACAAAAATCAAGGAAATATGGGCATGATTTCCTATGAGATAACTCTGCATTAATTGCTGTAATAATTTCTCTGTTGGAAATAAAATGTCTCTCTCTCTCTCACTGTTTTCCCTTTGGGGTTTTATCGTTTTTCTAGTGTCATTGGACATAAAATCTTGTGTTAAATTTGTGGGTTGCTTGTACTTTTTTCAGCAAAAGCAAAAGTGAAAACAAAGAGTGGGCTCATGTGTTTCTAAGTTTGAAAAATATTCAACTTCATGTTTACGACAACAACATACAACATGTTGGTTGGGCATTAAACATGATGTGATTTCACAAAATTTGAAACCGGGTTGGGCTTACACCAAATTTTCTACATGGTATCAGAGCTGAGTGGGCAGATCTGCTGAAAACAGTGACTAAAAAGCAAGCATAACAAGAAACTAAACGGTGTTTTGTGGTTAAGAGGGAGTAGTATTTACCTTTGGACAGATCTGAGTTTTTTGTGTTGGGTTGCTGAGGTCAATGACAACAGGTTTGAGGGTGGAGGATAGGCTGAATTGGGCTGGTAAATTTAGCCCATGGAAGGAAAGGTTTGTATTGGTGCTTCAGGAGTTTGAACTGTGGGATATCGTTGAGATTGCAATGGTACCTCCCACTGATCCAATACTGTTGGCTGATTTTAACAAGAGGAATGTTAAGGCCAAGAGACTCCTTCTAGATGCTATCAAAGACCACCTTATTCCCCATGTTTTGGGGAAGACTTATGTCTTTGAGATGTGGGAAGCCTTAAGCAAGCATTTCGAAAGCACTAATGAGAACAAGAAAATGGTGATGCGTGAAAAACTAAGGCAAAATAAGATGACCAAAACCAACACAGTTTCCTCATACATCACCAATATCACTCAAGTGAGAGATGTGTTGGCAGCAATGGGAGAAATCAACTCTAATGAGCAGCTGGTCAAATCAGCCATGAGTGTTTTTTCCAAGAAGTGGGATGCTTTCATTGATGGGATAGTAGCCCGTGAGAAACTTCCACAATGGGGAAGAATGTGGGATGATTTCCATCAAGAGGAGGTAAGGCAAAATGCCAAGAGTGGTGGCCAGCGTGGTGGGTGTTGTAGCTTTTTCTATCACCTGTCACACAAGTGCTTCAGAAGATATGGAAGCCTCCTATAGACAGCCTCTGGGTTGATAAGAGACCAGTGCCTATGACATCTTAAGAGAGAAGTGCTTTTGAAGATTATCTAAAGGCTTTATGCTGCACTCCATATGCCACTTAATTTGGAAAGGGATAATTGAGGGGCTTGGTTCAATAGTCCTTCATCAAGGTAAACTCAAGCAAACACATAGATCTAAATACTCAGGGGGTAAATATGGCTAATCTCAAAGAGAAATGTCTTGGTTCTGGTGGTTGACACACAACAATAGGAAACTTAACATTGTTGTTGTAGTATAGGTGAACAAGAGGACAGAAAGGAGGGAAATCGATGCAGAGGGTTGGACAGAACACAAAATCCTAAGCAACAATATCCAGCAAAAATATGGAAGAGTGAGGAGATGAAAATGCAGAAAGAGTGGAGCGCGAATTAAGGTTTCAAACTCTATGCCTCATGAATACATTTGTCACCAATTAGCATAAATAAATCTGTGTTTACATGCAGGTACTGTAGGCTATCACATAATAGAAGTAAATCTATTATTACACAGGTACTATAGGCTATCACATAACACAAGTAAATCTGTTGTTACTCGGGTACTTTTCACTACTTAGCGACAAACATACAACCATAAGGAGAGTGATACCAGCAGCTTCATTACACTATTTCAGAGGAAGAAAAACATACATGAAGTGATATATAGAGGAGAAGCCATACTACACATTGCTTTGAGAGGAATCAACAAAACAATTTCATTAACCTTCAAGATGGAGTCCCTATCCCCAGTCCATTACATTTAGCAATTGTATAGCTCAAGTCCCTCATGAAAAGGCAAATTAAACCAAAGCAGAACCACAGAATCCTGGCCTCTTGGGTGTAGAATTACGGAACCTCTTTTAAGTGTTTCTTCCCCCTATTTATAAGGAGAGGGGAAGCTTGGAACAACAGCCACAAAATATCTTCGCTGAGTCCCAGCTGTCTGACCGACTAGCTGTCTCAGCATGCGAAGGCCTGTTGCCCAAATCGTTACAAAGGATTTGATTCCTTATTAAAAATGTAAGAAATTACAGAATAAAAGACAAAAGGAAAACTGAATAATGGCTAAGGAAAATATCTCCCTGCCGTTACTGTGTTGGCCTCTGATCAGGCCACGCCTTTGCCATGATGTACCTCTCTTCTTGCTCGGTCGGTTCACCTGTTTCTTTTTCCTTAACTACTTGACTTCCCCACTCTCTAGAGCTGGGAGCGATCAACTGTGGTTGCTTGTCATAGAGCAGAAACAGGGATTGACTTGGCAGTATTTCATTGCCTGACTGCATGAAGCTCCATGCTATGGAATTACTGCTTCTTGAGTTCCATCCTCCATTTACCTCGTTGAAGACGTGTGCGTGAGGTAGTCGAATTCATTTTTGCTGCCACAATTGTCCTTGGTTTCTTGTTTCAGAGTCTTCCACAGGATTTTCCCTTTTCAATTATCAACTCCTCTGTGCCTTCATTTAATAGCGCCGTTGCCAACCCATCCATCTCTTACTTTTCTACGTTACACTATCGAAACTTTACTCATTGAGATTTTTATTCTTAAAAATGTTACGTAAATAGAGTTCATATGTTCCTTGACCCCTTTTGTTTAACCCCTTTAAAAGTGTATCCCATAAGACCGGGCGCCATGACTTGTCGCTTAGCCTTAAGGTGCTAGGTCATTTAGACTCCTTTCGGGGGTCGTTTTTCCTTTGTTAAGAGCTCTTCGCCCCTGGCTCTTTAAGTTTTTTTAGACCATAGTCTAGCCAAATATCGGAGCCCCTCTCATCGGAGGTTTCCAGTCGAGGAATTAACTTTGGAGTTGCGACATTCCCCCTTCTCCGATATGCAACCTCCGATATGACGTCATCACTTCCACATGGCACCTCATGATTGGTGACATGTGTCACCCAGATTTTCCCCCTTAGGCCCCCTCAAAATGCCATAACAGATTTCCACGTGTCCTTCTGTACCACCACATCATGCTGACGTCAGATGCCACTATAGCTTTATCGGAACCAATCATATGCTGCCATGTGTCTTTATGAGAGCCAATCATATGCTGCCGTGTGTAGCTTATCGGAACCAATCATAGGCCACCACGTGTCCCGCTAGAGGAGAGAGAAAGGGATCCTTCTACCTTTGGTTTTGTGATGGAATCCTTTGTTAATCTTTATTTGAGTCCCCTGATGGTTTTATACTATCGGCACATTACCCTCGTCGCACTTTTAAAAGGTTGTCACCTACAAAAGTTGTGATGCGCCAATCTCCTTCGAGCTTCGATGTGCGATCGCCGATATGTGATGCGCTGGTATGCATGCGATCTCTGATGTTCTGTTGCTCTGATGTGCAATTGGCGATATGCGATTACCAATATCCCTGATGTTTTGATGCGTTGATCGTCGATATGCTTGAACCTCCGATATGCAATCTCCGATATTCCTTCTTAAGGCTTCAACCCTTGAACTTCAGTAGACCATATCTTTTGATCCAAGAGTCCATTTTTGGACTTCCACACATCGCTGGAAAGCTTGTTCCGAGCACTTTCCGATGGAGAGGGTCAAACATATGCTTTGAGTCCTTTTGTTGCTTGGAAAATGACTACAAGCGCGTCCACTCTTTGGCATTCTTTTGACATCATTTGGCACCATTAGAGCAGTTTTGCAGTAAGTGATAACATTGGCTCCAATTGGGGACTGTGCCTTGTTGGCAAGGTGCTGAGAACCTACAGACTAGTAGCCTTCACCATTGGGCATGGAGTCAAAAATATATTAAAACTATAAAACCATAAAATCTCCATGGAACTTTATTTGCTGGGAGTCCTTTCCTCATAAAACCGAAATGCAGAACTACAAACTCTAAAAAATGGAAATTAAACACTCACATAGTGAGCTTATTTATATACAACTCCTATTTATGCATAGGACTCGATTCACCCAAGTGAGGTCAACCTTCCAATGGTACCATGTCAACGTTTGGGTTCTGGACCTATTGCCTCCATGTTGCTGAAATTTAGAAATCAAAACAAGCATGCACCATGAAAAATCTTCAAACAAAAAACTTGATACATACCCCAGAAACAACCTCTGCTGCTGACCAAAGAATGTTGTCATGTAGTCAACTATTGGGTCATAGAATTGATGGGAGAAAATTGCAGCGGCCTTATTTTCTTGAAAAGTCTGTTGATCGATATCTTCTTGGTCAGGGCAGCCACAAACACTACTTGGCTCTTTTTCTTTTTCATAGATGGGCCTAGAGGGGGAAGGTGACTTCTCTTCTTTGAGGACTTCGGGCTTAAAGTAGTTTGGATTTGAGGACCCTTTTTTTTTGAATAATTGGATCTAAAGGCCCCTTCCCCTTCTTAGTTGGCCTGGGAGGCTCTTGGGAGGAAGTGCCTTCGTTTTGGTCTTGCCCCTTTGATCTCTTTCTAGATGACCGAAGATCATATTTATTGTGCAGTTGAGCCAACCTGAAATCAACGAACTGCTTGCAATAATCATCAATCTCACCATCGTTTAGTGTTGCATCAAGATGATCTTCCTCTTCTTCATACGTTCTGACTTCTTGTTCTTCATCTGAGAAAGAGGAGTACAGGTTCCACTGAATTTCGTTGGCATCTAGTATCTGCTCCTCTGGATCATCTTCTATATATAATGGAGGATGGATGTGGTCTTGCTGTTCTTTCCTCTCCCTTTGCAATATTTGTAGGGGAGGCCTTCTGTATTGGGGATTTAAACCTCGATTAGCAGCCTAGAAGTTCTGTCATCGAAGGTTTCTATTTTCTAGCTCCAGTTTTATCAATTTATTTAAGGAGTTCTTTATTAACTTGTCCATCTCCTCCATCTTCTGTTCTTGGGATTCTCTTCCATGACTTCAGGAAGCTGCCTCCTCTTTCCCCTTTTCCTTCTTTCCAGGGTCAGTTTTGCTTCTTGACTTCCCTGTTGATGTAAAATTTACTTCTACCTTGAGAGCATCAGTATTGGGGTTTTTTTACTTACAAATCCTTCTGGATATTAGTCTTTCTGGATCAAATACAGATGGCGTTCTCTACTGAGAGGTATCTAAGCAGGTATGGGGCCTCTTAAAAGCTAGGGTGATGAACTTATGATTTGGTAGTGGAGTTGTCAGATGTTTACAATAAGATTCAAACAGTGGAGTCACCAAGGTGAGAGATCTTCAACCCACACTTCCCTTGCTCACCCGATAGAGGGAATGTAAAAATTGTCGTACCCAGGGAAAAATATTCTGATTCGTTTCCCGGAAACGACGCCAGAAAGATGTTGTAGCTTTTTCTATTACCTATCATACAAGTGCTTAAAAGATATCGAAGCCTCCTAGAGACAACCTCTGGGTTGATAAGAGGCTGGTGCCTAGGACATCTTAAGAGGAGAGTGCTTTTGAAGATTATCTAAAGGTTTTATGCTGCACTCCATATTTCACGTAATTTGGAAAGGGATAATTCAGGGGCTTGGTTCAATAGTCCTTCATCAAGGTAAACTCAAGCAAACACATTGATCTAAATACTCAGGGAGTAAATATGGTTAATCTCAAAGAGAAATGTCTTGGTTCTAGTGGCCGACACACATCAATAGGTAGTTTAATATTGTTGTTGTAGTATAGGTGAATAGGAGGATGGAAAGGAGGGAAATCGATGCAGAGGGCTAGACAAAACACATAATCCCAAGCAACAATATCCAACAAAAATATGGAAGAGTGAGGAGATGAAAATGCAGAAATAGTGGAGCTTGAATTAAGGTTTCAAACTCTATGCCTCATGAATACATCTGTCACCAATTAGCATAAATAAATATGTGTTTACACGCAGGTACTGTAGGCTATCACATAACAAAATTAAATCTGTTATTACATAGGTACTGTAGGCTATCACATAACACAAGTAAATCTGTTGTTACATAGGTACTTTTAACTACTTAGCAGCAAACATACAACCATAAGGAGAGTGATACCAACAACTTCATTACACTATCTCAGAGGAAGAAAAACATACATGAAGTGATATACATACGAGAAAACCTTCTGCGCATTGCTCTGATAGGAATCAACAAAACAATTTCATTAACCTTCAAAATGGAGTCCCTATCACCAGTCCACTACATTTAGCAATTGTATAGCTCAAGCCCCTCATGAACACGCAAATTAAACCAAAGCGGAACCACAGAATCCTGGCCTCTTGGGTGTAGAATTTCGGAACCTCTTTTAAGTGTTTCTTCCCTCTATTTATAAGGAGAGGGGAAGCTTGGAACAACATTCACAAAATATCTTAGTTGAGTCCTAGTTGTCTGATCGACTAGCTGTCTCGGTGTGCGAAGGCCTGTTGCCCAAATCATTACAAAGGATTTGATTCCTTCTTTAAAATGCAAGAAATTACAGAATAAAAGACAAAAGGAAAACTGAATGATGGCTAAGGAAAATATCTCCCTACTGTTCCTATGATGGCCTCTGTTCAGGCCACGTCTTTGCCATGATGCGCCTCTCTTGTTGCTTGGCAAGTTCACCTTTTGCTTTCGCCTTAACTGCTTGACTTCCCCACTCTCTAGAGCCGAGAGCGACCAACTGTGGTTGCTTGTCATAGAGAAGAAACAAAGATTGACCTGGCAGTATTTCATTGCCTGACTGCGTGGAGCTCATGCTATGGAATTACTGCTTCTTAAGTCCCATACCTCCATTTACCTCGTGGAAGACGTGCATGTGAGCTAGTTGAATTCATTTATGTTGCCACAATTGTCCTTGGTTCTTGTTTCAGAGTCTTCCACAGGATTTTCCCTCATCTGTGTCTTCATTTAATATTGCAGCTACCAACCCATCCATCTCTTACTTCTCTGCGTTACACTATCGAAACTTTACTCGTCGGGATTTTTATTCTTAAAAACGTTACGAAAACAGAGTTCTGATGTTCCTTGGCCCCTTTTGTTTAGCCCCTTGAAAAGTGTATGCCATAAGAGCAGGCGCCGTGACCTGTCGCTTAGCCTTAAGGTGCTAGGGCATTTAGACTCTTGCCGGGGGCCATTTTTTCCTTTGTTAAGAGTTCTCTGGCCCTGGTTATTTAAGTTCTTCTAGACCACGCGCTAGCCAAATATCAGAGTCCCTCTCATCGGAGGTTTCCAGTTGGGGAATTAACTTTGGAATTGTGACATTCCCACTTCTTTGATATGCGACCTCCGATATGACATCATCACTTCCACGTGGCACCTCATGAGTGGTGACATGTGTTACCCAGATTTCCCCCCTTAGGTCCCCTCAAATTGCCATAACAAACTGCCACCTGTCCTTCCGTATTGCCACGTCATGCTGACATCAGATGCTACTATAGCTTTATCAGAACCAATCATATGCTACCATGTGTCTTTATCAAAGCCAATCATATGCTGCTGCGTGTAGCTTATTGGAACCAATCATATGCCACCATGTGTCCTGCTAGAGGAGAGAGAAAAGGGCCCTTCCGCCTTTGGTTTTGTGATGAAATCCTTTGTTAATCTTTATTTGAGTCCCCCGACGGTTTTACACTATCAACACATTACCCTTGTTGCACTTTTAAAAGGTTGTCACCTACAAAAGTTCTGATGTTGCAATGCGCCGATCTCCTTCGAGTTCTGATGTGTGGTCGTCGATATGTGATGCACTAGTATGCATGCTATCTCTGATGTTATGTTGCTTTGATGTGCAATCGACGATATGTGATCGCCGATATCCCTAATGTTCTGATGCGCTGATCGCCGATATGCCTAAACCTTCGATATTCCTTCTTAAGGCTTCAACCCTTGAACTTCAGCAGACCATATCTTTTGATCTAGAAGTCCATTTTTGGACTTCCACATATCGCTAGAAAGCTTGTTCCGATCCCTTTCCGATGGAGGGGGTCAGATTTATGCTTTAAGTCCTTCTGTGGCATGGAAAATGACTAAAATCTCCTCCAATCTTTTGCATTCTTTTGACATTATTTGGCACCATTAAACTGTTTTGTAATAAGTGATAACAGTGGGGACGAAGAGGAGAATGCTATTCTTGCAACAAAGGGCAAGAAGAAGTCCAAGAAGGGTTCCATGAGTGGGACCAAGTGGAAGGGTAAACATAAGAAGGACATGATGAAAGTGAGATGCTTTGCTTGTTAGAAGATGGGACACTAGGTTGTTATGTGTCCTAATAAGAAGAAGAAGGTTGTCGCGACTTCAACTAAGGTGGATGAGTTTTGTACAAAGTTTGACAAGGAGTTTTCCTTGGTAGTTAGTCTTGCCACTAGTGTCACATCCTCTAGTGCCTGTTACAATGATAGTGGAGCTTCACGCCACATGACAGGTGTCAAGGAGCATTTTACAGGTCTTACTAAGAGGGATGTAGATTCGGAGGTGGTGGTTGGTGATGACTCCACAATCAGGGCAGTTGTTGTTGGCACTGTATCCTTTTAGAGGGAGTCACAACCTTCCTTGAAAGTGTCGTAGGTCTTATATGTTCCAGGGCCGAAGAAGAACCTAATATCAATGTCCTCTATTGAGGACAAGGAATATGAGTTGGTGTTTCGTGATGGATAGGTTCTCATGTATCTGAGGGTATCTGGTATCACTTCGACCACAATGATTGGAGTCCGCCATGGGAAACTCTATAAATTCATGTTTCAGCCTACTAGAGCATTGGTTTCGACCACCAACAATAGTGATCTATGCGAGTTATGGCATAAGGGGATGACCCACTTGCAACATGGGGCTTAGAGAGTATTGAGAGAGATTGTTACATGGCTGCCAGAGTTTAGTACTGAGCACCAGGATGTGTGCAACGGGTGTGCTTTGGGAAATTACACCACGACTACTTTCTCAAGTAGTGATAACAGACTAGTAGGGATACTTGACTTGGTTCACTCTGATGTGTGTGGTCCCTATTTCTTCGGTGTCATTGAGCAGATATGAGTACTATGTCACAACTCACCTTCATTGATGACTACTTAGGAGGACTTGGATTTTCTTCATGAAGACCAAGGATGAGGTCTTCAAGAGGTTCCAAGAGTTTAAAGCTCTTATGGAGAACTAGTCAGGTAAGAAGATCAAGGTGTTGAGACTTGACAATAGGGGCGAGTATAGCTCCAATGAGATGAAGGACTTTTGTGCTAGAGCGGATGTGAAGAGGGAGATGATAGTTCCTTACAACCCACAATAGAATGGGGTTGCAAAGAGGAAGAACAGGACCATAGTTGTTACAGCGAGAGTCATGCTTCATGATCATAGGCTACCTTTTTTTCTTTGGGCTAAGGCATGTATCACTGCAATGTATCTGTAAAACATGAGTCCACACAGAGTTTTGGGGAGCAAGACTCCTGAGGAGGTTTTTTCTGGGAAGAAGCCTGAGATTGGGCACTTTAGGAGTTTTGGATTTCTAACTTATTCACATGTCCTCGAGGAGAAGAAGACAATGCTAAAATCCACAGCTAAGAAGGGTGTTTTTGTTGGGTATAGCAAGACCTCAAAGGCTTACAATATATACATTCTTGCCAAGAGGAAGGTTGTTGTGAGGTGGGATGTGAAATTTGATGAGGAGAGAGCCTTGAGGAGGTCACGAGACATTGATTAAGTAGAGCAATAGACTCCTCAATAGGGGGTTCACCACAGGTTATTGGACCACTAGGAACAAGTTCACAAGTGTTTGGAGGATCACAGGCTTCAGGGGTGACAAGTCCACATGTTACAGGGTCATAGGGCACAGGTTACCAGGGTACAAGTTCACCATCGACCACAGGGGCATCATTGTTAGGGGTATCAACTTTAGAGGAGGATATTCCCACCCTAGTACATGGGGCTACTTCAGGGAAGATGAAGCAAAAATGACTTCATGATACCTTGAAGGAAGCACAAGAGTTAGCAGAAAAGCCCAAGTGGTCAGTTAGGGAGAGTAGACTACTAGAGCGGTTTGGTGGCTATTTGGCTATGGTGAGTAGCATTGTTGAGACCGAGCCTTCTAGCTACAATAATGCAAGCCAACGGGTTTGGAGTGTTGCCATGGTGGAAGAGTAATGATGTGTGGGAGATAGTCGCTGAGGCCTGTCAGTGGTGACTTCTAGGTGGCTCTATAAGATAAATTATGTTGCGGATGGCAACATTAAGAAGTATAAAGCTCAATTCATGGCACGAGGGTTCTCATTGGTAGAGGGAGTTGACTATGATGAGATCTTTGCTCCAGTTGCTTGATATACTAATATTAGATCAACGGTCTCTATATCAACAAAGATGGGTTGGAAGATCCACCAGATGGATGTGAAGATTGTATTTTTGAATGGCATTATTCAAGAGGAGGTGTACATTTAACAACCACAGGGCTTTGAGGTGCATGGTAGGGAGTCTCGTGTATGGAGGCTGAAGAAGGCGTTATATGGCCTGCAGTAAGCTCCAAGTGCTTGGTATTCTTGGATAGCCACTTGCAACAAATGGGTTTCAGGAAGAGTGATTCAGATCCAAACCTCTATTACATTGTGATTGGTAAGGATCCTCTCATTCTTGTATTGTATGGATGATTTATGTATTATAGGTACAAAGAGACTTGTAGAGTACTTCAAGCGAGACCTTGCTTTTGAGTTTGAGATTACAGACATTGGACTGATGCATTATTTCTTGGGATTAAAGGTGTGGCAGGAGGAGGGACATATCTTTCTGGGACAGGGCAAGTATGCAGCAGACATTTTGATGAGATTTCATATGGAGGATTGTAGGCCCATGTCCACGCCCATGATTACTAATTGGAAGAAGCTTCATGCTTCTAAGTCTAAGTTGGTTGATCCCATGATGTATCTTCAGTTGATAGGCTCATTGATGTATCTGGTCAAACATTAGATCAAACATATGTTTTGTAGTCAACACTCTCAGTCAGTTTATGGTGGAGTCTATGAGAGTGCATTGGATGGTTGCAAAACATGTGCTTCGGTATCTGCAGGGGACAATGGATTATGGTCTGGACTATTTTTAGGGGGATAGAGTCAGATCGACTAGCTATACAGACTCAAATTGTGTAGGATGTGTTGGTGATAGGAAAAGCACATGCAGATGTTGGTTTAGGTTAGGTTCGACAGTTGTGTCATGGTTCAGCCGTAAACAACGATCAATAGCACTGAGTTTTGCTGAGGCAAAGTATATGGAAGCTAGTCAGGCCAGTTGTGGGTTTGTTTGGATGTGCAAGATGTTGATGAGCTTATTTGGTCAACAATTGAGGCCTATAATGATTTACTGTGATAATCAAAGTTGCATTAAACTCACAAAGAATCTAGTTTTTCATGACAGGTCAAAACACATTGGGATCATATACCACTTCATTCGTGACTGGGTTAAGAAAGGGGCAATGCA
The DNA here is from genome assembly GCA_000404065.3 of Pinus taeda. Lineage (NCBI taxonomy): Eukaryota > Viridiplantae > Streptophyta > Pinopsida > Pinales > Pinaceae > Pinus > Pinus taeda. The sequence goes on from APFE030261593.1 coordinate 144,784, forward strand.
GTTTGAGTATTTATGGTGAGTAGGTGGCTGATATTCTCATGAAGTCCTTGCCAAGAGGCAAGCATGTCTATTTTAGAGACAAGATGGGAATGGTGAGAAACACTTTCCTTGGTAAGAGGGAATGTTAGAAAAAGTGTACCACAGACACGTGTTCTTAAGGCTTGGTGTCTAGCCTAGGAAGAATTGTCATAATATGACCCCCTTGACTTAACTTTATTACAATTAAAGTAGTGATTTTATAAGACATAAAGTTATAAAGTAACTTTGGGAGACAAAGTCATAAAGTACCTTTTTTGAGTTAATTAATCAAAAGGGGACATAGGAGATAAAGTGACTTATGTTCAATGAGGAATTAAATCCCCACCTTTGATCTCAATTGCTAAGATCTAATCTCAACGATTGGATATTAGGGTTAGGTCTCTTTTCATTATGAGAGAACAAAAGGAAAAGCAAAAGGGGAAAAGGCACCATTTAGAGAAGAGGAGAAAAGGAGATTGAGAAGGCAAAGTATAGTAGGAGGTTAGTAAAGGATTGCATCAATAGGCATGAATTCCAAGGCAAAGAATAGGCACGAAATTCGAGGAAGAGGGTTGCGAAATTTGTGAGGGTCTGGGCGTGATTTTCAAGGTAGCTGGGTTGCATTATGTACTGTTAGAGGGGCTGCATTAATTGGTCTCAGAGCGATGCGATTTTCCAGGAGGCAGGCATATAATTCGAGAATGTCTGATAGGGCATTTATAGCAGCCTGTCAGTGCTGTTAGACCAACGTGGAAATCAAGGGAGGTGTGTGATTTTCGAGGGAGGTTTTGCTGGAATTTCGTGCAACTGGCAAGAATTTTAAGGGTGCTGTTGTCAGACATTAATTTTTGAGCATTTATGAGCACATAAATCAAGACAGACAAGCATAGAATTCAAGGAGACTGCTATAGCACAAAAAACAAAGAAATATGGGCATGATTTCCTATGAGATAACTCTGCATTAATTACTGCAATAATTTCTTTGTTATAAATAAAATATCCCTCTGTGGTTTTCCCTTCAGGGTTTTTCCAAGTTCATTGGACCAAAAATATCTTGTGTTAAATTTGTGGGTTGCTTGTATGTTTCTCAACAAAAGCTAAAGTGAAAAAGTAGAATAGGCTCATGTGTTTCTAAGTTTGAAAAATATTCATGTTTATGACAACAACATAAAACATGTGGGTTCGGCTTTAAACTTGATTTGATTTCACAAAACTTGAAACTGGGTTGGGCTCACACCAACTTTTCTACATCCATGCCATTTCTTTGCATCAATGTTGTTGAAATAGACATTGGGATAAAATCGGTGAGGGTCCAAAAAACGAAAAAATTGTAAAAATCGACAAACATTGGCAAAATAAAAAAAATACAAAAATATTCATTTTTTAGCTTCTAAAGCATCTTCAACATCAAATAATGCATTGCCACATAAATCTGAAAAGAAAACTAATATATAAGATGTCTAGTGTTGCATCACACATCAACAGTGAATCATGTTTTGAATCTTGAGTTGTTAAAATTGGCAGCTAGGGCCAAATTCCACCTTGGGACAACTCATTTGATGGAGATGATGATTGCATTACATTCCTCTTTTCGGGAGGTCCAAGGTTGATATAAAGATCACCACATTTGGACAAGCAGAAGTGTGATTTTGAATTTATGCCCACACATGTGCAAATTGATTAGGTCGACCACATCATCATGTAGGCTCAAGAAGCCCAATGGACGTGTCTCTTCACCCACATCGAATTGTATAAATGCAAGAGACCTCACACCTCATTTGGCATCATCATCACTCACACATTCTTCTCTCCCTTCAACTGATTGGTTTGTACAACATTGGGTGACTTCTCTCTCTCACATGTGTGGCAAGGAGGATGAGTTTTCTAGGTTAAATTGCACACTGAAATTTCAGAGTTCTGTGACAGGTTTCACCAACGTTGACTGAGGGCTTGTTGACCAAGTTTGATTGTGTTTTTGGGGTCAAAAGTTTGATCTTTTTAGGCCGCATTTTGGGCACAGAAATCGAGGAATTCTGGATAGTTTGACCAGCGTTGACTTTAGGGTTGACTGCAGAAAAATTACAACAATTTTCTCTCTCCTTTCACTGAGTTTGATCGAGCTGTTTTGGGCTGACTTTGAGCTCCTGATCAGGCCAAGTTTGACTGATGGAGACCGAGTTGCTTTGAGGATGATTCTCTGCTGCTTTGACCAACGTTGACTTTCTGGTTAGGGTTGAAGTTTGACTGCAGAAATATACAGGGCTGTTTTGACTTTGAATTGGGCAAGTCAATTTGACTTTTGTACTTTCTCTCTCTGCTGAACTTTTGATATAATAATAAGAAGAATTGATCAAAGGGTTTTCCCCACATTGGGGTTTTTCCTTGGCATCTGCCAAATCTAGTGCCCTCTTGTCTTGACTTGTCTTCTGCATTTTGTTTTATGTTCTATCTGTTTTTACTGTCATTGTGATAATTGTGATTGCTATTGAAATTGGAAATTGTTATTGGGCTAAGGAAAATTGACGTAAATTGTGCTAAGCATAGAACATACCATTGTTAACTAAAATTAACATGAGTCCTAACTCATCCTCAAAATATCAACAAAAAATGTAATAAATATATTTCATCATCATGAGTCATCTATAATGAAATTAGATACATAAACTACTAACTAGTGATTTCCTTCGCCCCTTGTACGAGGAAAGATAATGGCTTTTCCTCTAGATAATGAAGGTCCTAGGGCTGGTATTGGACTTCAACGCCGTCTAGAAGAAGAAATAGGAGGCAGACTCTGACGTCCTTTATTGGTGACCATGCTAGTGGTCACCTCCTCCTCCCCCTGCTCCTTCTCTCTCCCTCCTGCGGTTGCTACCTTCTCATGTGCCTCCTCCTCTAAACAATCATGGGTTGATTCCATGATAAGTCTCTTTGCCTCAACTTGCCATGTGGTGGTGGTGCCAATCCCATCCAATGAGAGGGCCTCCACATCAAGTGTTTTTTGAATTTACTTCACCAACAATCGAAGATTGTAGTAGACATAGATAATGTCATTAAGGCACTAGGACTCCAACCTGTATGAAGGCTGTAAATTATAAATCATAATTTACAATGAATTCAAAAATTTAATTTGAAATTTTTTAACTTGTTGCGCTTCTTGGTGTGTATTTTTCAAATACACTCTAGTTGCACTCACATTCGGAGGAGCTACATGTTTGGCTAAGTATTGAAATGAGAAGCTTTTGGAGATTGGGTACTCCGCCACCATAGCTTGTCCACCAAGCATCTACAACAAATAAGAGAAATATAGGAAAAAAACATTGAAAGTTGAAAGTTGAAGCAAAGTATGAAGAAACAATGAATTTTGAAACAAATTGAAGTTTACTTGGCATTTTGGTCTTCTTATCCTAGATAGGCATGCCAAAACTAAGTGTGCCACTTGGAAATTACAAGGAAATTATACTGACATAATTACATAGAAATTCCCACCCATAGGCACATTTAAATATCAAAGAAATAACAATCCCTCAAGGAGATAATATGACCTTACCTATTCTCATCATTGACTCTTTTGTTTGGAGTACCAAGAAATCCTTCCCTTGAAAGGTGCATTTGCCTGTCCATTTAGCTCATGGAAGATATGAGAGAAGGACATTTGCTAAAACTAACTGGCAAGTTCTTTCAAATGTAAAGCTAGACTGTGTAAACCCAAATTTTGTAACTTGTAGTTCATTCTTCAGCCACTTAATTGTAAACGCTGAGTCTCCAAAGATTTGTAGATTTCCAATTCCTTTGTTCATGGCAGACTTCATCAAGAACAATAGAGCCTGGAATTCACCAAAATTGTCGGTTCCTCTACTGAGATTTGTTGAAGTTTGGTAGCATTAGGAGGTACTCTCACATGCCCTTGGTGCTGGCTATGTGAGAGGAAAACACTCATAGAAGTGATTTTATGAGTGTATGGGCTAAGACCCATGGTATTCTAACCCATGGTATTGCACCCTTTGAAAAGCATAAATTAGAAGCCAATGGAGAGGCTTGAGATCAATCATGGGGAGGAGAATAATGGATGTTTCTTCTTAATTGGGGTTCTGATTTACTGAGGAAACTGTAGACATGCAAAGGAGCAACAAGGTACTCTTGAAGGATGTAAGTAAATTGGTTCATGGGGCAAATCTTGAAGGAGGCTGTTAGGATGTTCTAAAGGAAAGGAAGGAAAGGACACAAGGAGGAAAGGGGCAGCTGAGGGCATTAGAGGCAGTCCATGCCTTAGGAAGGGCCAAACCTGTGAGAAACTACCATCCAAATGCTAAAAGACAAGCCATTTATGGTAGAGGAAGCTAGCCGCTGGTTTGAAGGATAAAACCACAGTTAAGGGAAGAAGGAACTATGCCCGAAGGAGGGCCGGTTGATTGATAAGGCCAATGTGTGAGGATGTGGGCTACAAGAGGTAGTCACAGTAGGACAAACTTGTAAAGAGGGAAGATTGTAGGTGGATGGAGTGTTTAAGGAGTGTTGGGAAGCTCTAAGGTGCTACAACAAGGTGGCTATGTGGACAATCCATTAAAGGAGAAGCTTGATTGAGTGATTTTAGGCTGTTCAGGGCTAAAGGAACTTAGCCTCGGTGTAGGAAAAGCAAAGGTGTGTTTGTTCTTATATTTTTTGGTATTGTACAGGGATTGCAAAGACCCATGGTATTTTGATAACCTAGGGTATTTTGATGACCCATGGTATTGCACCCTTTGAAAAGCATAAATTAGAAGCCAATGGAGAGGCTTGAGGTCAATGATGGAGAGGAGAATAATGGATGTTTTTTCTTGATTGGGGTTCTGATTTGCTGAAGAAACCACAAACCTGCAAAGGAGCAGCAGGGTAATCTTGAGTCTTGAAGGATGTGAATAAATTGGTTCATGGGGCAAATCTTGAAGGAGGCTGTTAGGTTGTTCTAAAGGCAAGGAAAAAAAGGCCGCAAGGAGGAAAGAAGCAACTGAGGGCATTAAAGGCAATCCATGCCCTTGGAAGGGTCGAACCTGTGGGAATCTACCATCCAAAGGATGAAGGACAAGCCATTGAAGGTAGATGAAGCTAGCCGCTGGTTTGAGGGACAAAACCACAGTCAAGGGAAGAAGGAACTGTGCCCTAAGGAGGGATGGTTGATTGATAAGGCAACTGTGTGAGGGCCGTGGGCTACCAGAGGTAGTCATAGCAGGAAAAACCTGTAAAGAGGGAAGATTGCAGGTGGACCAAGTGTTTAAGGAGGGTTGGAAAGCACTAAGGTGCTACAACAGGGTGGCTGTGTGGACAGTCCATTAAAGGAGAAGCTGGATTGAGTGATTTTGGGCAGCTGAGGGCTGAAAGTGTTGATTTGGGGTGGAATCGGATGTAGTCTAAGTCTCAAATTTTGTAGGGAGGCTTGGGCACATGCATTCTAAAGAACCCAAAAACCATTTTGGGAAATTCCACCCAAAGACGATTATATCAAAATAATTAATATTTTTAATGGAGTTCCTAAGTCTAAATTTAGGAAAATTAAAATATTAATGGGTATTAATCTAATTGTGGGTGAATCTTCTAGATAAAGACAAAGATCAAGTCAAAATGATCCTTGCCTTTGATTAGGAGTTAATCTAGGCTGTTGGTTGTCCAACAGGAAGATGTAAGAAGGGTCTTGAGGGTCATATGGAAAATACACCAAGAGATCAAGAGATCGAATTTCTAAAGTGAAAAGCTCTCAGGAGGAAATTCTGATTGAAGAGATCTTTTGCAATAGAGGGGCATGGACAGTGATTCAGAGGAAGATTTCCAGATCTGGAGAGGTATTGGCAAGAGGCTAAGTTATTCCAGTGCAGGAACTCGAGAGTGCGGGAACGCGCGAGTGCAGGAACGCGCGAGTGCAGGAAGCACGAGTATAGGAACTCGTGAGTGCAGGAATGCAAGAGTGCAGGAACGCGAGTGCAGGCAACACAATTGCCGTGGTTGCTTAGGGAATATCTTTGCGAGATTTTCTTGCTGTTTGGATTGCTAGTTGGGCATCCATAGATGTACTCAAATTTCACTGCGGCATAGTAAAATAAAACCCTCACTGCTGCACCGATTTTCCTAAGTTGGGTTTTTCCGGGGACATTTGTCCAAAAATAACGGTGTCCTATGTGTTTGTATTTCCTTGATCAGTTTCTATGTTTCAAAATCATATTTAATTTGGTGTTGGTTGCTTCAGTAATTTAATTCAATGTTTCAAGAAGAAACCTGAAATAAGTTTGTAATGTAATTTACGATCTAGGTGAAGTAGATTTAGTTGGTTGCTGTAGGATTCCTAAGATGGTTAGATCTAGGAATTTTCACATGGTATCAGAGCTGTTGATGTGAAACAGGAAGAGCAGATCTAGCACTGAAGCAAGGGCCAACTTGTTGCAGCAAGCAGCAGTTTGAATCCCCTGACGGATTGCATAGTTCTGGCCAGGAGGGCAGATTGAGAATTTGCCAAGGCAGAGGGAACCATGCAGAGCATCAACGTAGAGCTAGAGGGACGTAGTTTTTTACACGCTGAGTGCTGGGCAGAAAAGCCATCAGAAGAAGTAAGCAAATCACATAGTGAGGGAATACTTAGTGATTTCTTACCGAGGAAATCAATATTTCTCATTTGCTGAGCAACAGAGGAGCAACAAACTTACCAGCTCCATTAAGAAGTGCGTAAGCCAACCTAGAAGATACGCAGCAAGGAGAAAGAGGGAGCTATTAGTCAGTTTTCAGAGGATATGGAAACTAGTGGCTTGAGGGATCAGGGCAGGTTGGATGGAGCTTCCAACTATGTCATCTGGAAGGCTAGAATGTCCTTCCTTCTAGATGAGCATGCCCTCAAGATGTATGTTGATAGTGTGGTAGTTGTCCCTGTGGATGTAGATCTGCTGAAGAAGTACAGAGCTGAAATGGCAAAGGCCAAGAGGATGATCCTAGATGGAGTCAAGGATCACGTGGTGTGCCACGTTGTTAGCAGAGAAACTGCTAAGAAGATGTGGGATGCTTTGGCTACATTGTATCAGGGATCTTCTGAGCAGTGGAAGATTTACTTGGAACAGAAGTTGAGATCTGCGCAGATGCAGAACAGAGAACGTGTGGATCCATTTCTCATGAAGCTGAAGGAGACCCGTGATGAGTTGTCGGCTGTAGGGCATACACCTTAGGATTCAAAGTTAGTGAGGCTAGCCCTAAATTTTGTCTCTAATGAGTGGCAAGTCTTTGTCCAGAGTACCTTGGGCAGATCAACGTTGCCTAATTGGGATGAGATGTGGGCAGCTCTAAAAGAAGAAGATTTGAGGAGAGACTTGGTCAAGGTCAAACTTGACGGAAGCACCAACAACAGTGGGCGAAGCCCAAAGTAGAGGAGGATAATGCAACCCTTGCATTGAAGGGGCAACAGGGGCAATAGAGACGAAAGAAGGACGTCTCCAAGGTGAAGTGTTTTAGATGTGCTGAGATGGGGCACTATGCATCCTAGTGTCCCTTGAAGAAAAAGGACAAGGTTATAGCCGCAAAGATCAAAAAGGAGTTCGCCATGACAACCAATATACCTCCAGGAGGGAGGTGGGCTGATATAGAACTGTAGTTCGATAGAGCTACAGATGGGCTGGATCCTTGAGGAGCCCACCTCTTGGATCATCACCTTGCTACGGGAGCCCATGATCAGTAGTAGCGAGATGGAGTTTTTAGCTGGTGCCATGGATTGTTGGAGCGACAGATGTAGTAGTTAGCAGCGCAAGAACTTGAGCAGCGTAGAGCAGAGAGGCAGCAATGCATGGAGGCATAGTGTAGAGCTTCAACAACGCAGAGCGGAGAGGCAGTAGTGCATGGAGGCATAGTGCAGAGCTTTAGTAGCACAGTGGCTTTAGAAGACAACATAGGACTAGCAACAGTTAGGCTTTCAGCACCAAGGTGTATCCACGAGATACTTATCTAGTTTTGGGTGTTTTCAGTTGTTCTCTCAGCAACTGAGATGCACTACGGATGCAGTGTTAGCAATGGCATTGCTAGCAGCATAGCAGATGCATAATTTGAGAGGGAGCTGTAGTATAGATGTAGCATTGGTAGTGGCAGTGTCAAAGGCAGTGGTATAGTAGTAGCAACAGCGCAATAGTTGGTGGACAACATGTCAGACATCAGCAGCGCAGAGGACAATGCTTCAGAGTCAGAGCAGTATGTAGTAGCAGTATATTACTAGAGCAAATTCCTCGCTAAGAGGGAGTGTTGATTTGGGGTAGCATCGGACGTGCTCTAAGCCTCAAATTTTGCATGGAGGCTTGGGCACATGCATTCCAAAGAACCCAGAAACCGTTTTGGGAAATTCCACACAGAGACGATTATATTAAAATAATTAATATTTTTAATGGAGTTCCTAAGTCTAAATTTAGGAAAATTAAAATATTAATGGGTATTAATCTAATTGTGGGTGAATCTTCTAGATAAAGACAAAGATCAAGTGAAATTGATTTGGGCCTTTGATTAGGAGTTAATCTAGGCTATTGGTTGTCCAACAGGAAGATATAAGAAGGGAACGCGTGAGTGCGGGAACTCGCGAGTGCAGGAATGCATGAGTGTAGGAATGAGCGAGTGCAGATATAAGAAGGGAACGCGTGAGTGCGGGAACTCGCGAGTGCAGGAATGCGTGAGTGTAGGAATGAGCGAGTGCAGGAATGCGCAAGTGCAGGAACGCAAGTGCACGAAACATGAGTGCCGAGGTTGCTTAGGGAATATCTCTGCGATATTTTCTTGCTGTTTGGATTGCCAGTTGGACATCCATAGATGTACTTAGATTTCACTATTGCATAATAAAATAAAACCCTCACTGCTGCACCGGTTTTACTAAGTTGGGTTTCTTCGGGGACATTTGTCCAAAAATAACAGTGTCCTATGTGTTTGTATTTCCTTGCTCAGTTTCTATGTTTCAGAATCATATTTAATTTGGTGTAGGCTGCTTCAGTAATTTACTTCAATGTTTCCAGAAGAAATCTGAAATAAGTTTGTAATGTAATTTATGATCTAGGTGAAGTAGATTCAGTTGGTTGCAGTAGGATTCCTGAGATTGTTAGATCTAGGAATTTTCAGAGAAAGAACTCAGCCTCAACCTAGGAAAAACAAGTGTGTTTGTTCTTATTTTTTTGGTATTGTACAGGGGTTGTAAAGGCCCACTTTCCTTGGTATGGGAGCCCTCGTATTTCTTGTGAAAGGAATAATACGAAATCAGTTTTGGGTGTTATGTCGTTGAAGGTTTTCATATATCAATACCTATATCAATAGTACTAACCCCACAATAGATCATGTTGGACTCTTAATAAAATATACCATACATACCTCAAGGTTACATACCTTTGTGTAGCGGCTAGCAATTCCAGATGGCATGGTTTCTTCATCGTTTTCCTCAGGGTGTTCATCTTCACTATATTTATTTTCTAATCTTTTCTCGCTTCAGGAACAATCTACTATTTCCCTTCTACTTGTTTATCAGTGGTGCACAAATCTAGAGGACTGTCTGTAGCGATATATTACTTACCCAAGAACTTCTAGAAGTTTCCAAAATGTTGAAAGACTGTCAACAAAACTTACGTTTTTACTCTCAACACCTAATGTAACGAGAACCTTTCTTCAAAGAGATGACTGTCATAACATCGTGACCCTACTTACTGCCTCTGGACTGCTCCTTTCTACAATGTCAACAGACTTTTGCTCTTCTGGATCCACTTTGAAAATGCACAAATTTTATCGGACTGACTGCTATAGGTGCAATAATACTTTTTTTTCCCAATAATTTTTCTACGGAGTGTTAACTTCTAATGACTGTCAACAATCCCAAAACTATCTTGCACTTATGGTGTTACTGTCACAAATATGTGACCTCACCTTCTGCCTGTAGTTAGTCCTTTTAATGTGACAATTTTATTACTATACACTCGGATTAGTGTTTTTCAAAACAGAGACCCTTGACTATTATTTTCAATGCTACACTCAACAACGATTTCAAAAATATCATTACTGCAAATTCAAAATAGACGTACCCTTTCAATGTTATCACAGGTCGGCTCACTGTTTGCTTGGACTGTTTATATATATGTCCCAAAAATTGTTACTGCTATGCACAAACTCTTTGTCTTCTTATTCCACTGTCTAGGACTGCGAGCAAGGTGATGAGCCTTCTCTTATATGTGCAGAAACACTTATGCTTCACCTCTGGTTGTACAAGGGACTGTATGAGATGATAAGCCTAATGTGCCTTCGTTCTAGGTCTCTCTCATGCACAAAAATGTAACAGGAGTCTCGGCTCCTCTTCCTGGTGACTGAGGCTTGAATTGAGTTATTTTGAAATGTGTTTATGCTCAAAACAAGAGGAGAACCAGGCTCTTTCTTTTCTAGCCTGCACTTGCATGATAATTATGCGCAAACCTCATGCACAAGTATAGAGAAGGCATTTATATATCTTGTACAGATGTAGGGTATGAGTTTCGCTTGACAGTGAGACTATGCTTCAGAACTTTGGTACTTTTGTCTTATACTCAAAATAGCCCTTCAATAAATTTGATCTTGGAACTAATATATGCACATGTGTAGAAATGATCTCGATGCCTCTTCCAATGAAGAATTTATGCATAAGACTATACCACAGAATTGCGAACCTTTGATAGAGGACTTGAGTCCTTTCTAGGGCTATAAATATGTCACTTAATACCACAAAATCTTCAGATCTTTGACAAGGGTTTTGGCTCTTTTCTAGAGTTATTATAGGCCTTGAATGCCTTGCAAAACTAGAATAGTCCTTCAAAACTCTAATGAATTTACTGATCTATAGTGAATGTAATATACATACTAGAGATGCGAAAACGCTTAGATATTTCAAATGTTTTGCAGACCTTGTGATGCCATTTTTGACCTTTGCTCCTATACTAGCGAGTCTGGCCTCCTTAGGGTTGCTTGACAAGCCTTTTGTCCTTTACATTGCTCCTTGTGCACTCACTCTGCTACAGTTTGTCTGCGGCCTTGATACAGTGATTAGGGGCTAATGGAGGAACAAAAAGACTTCGATTTGCTTGCCAGAGAGTGCGGTCTTGAGAGGGTTGCTCCCTTACTAATTCAGTCTCTTGAAACAGAGCTGAAATGCTCTTCAAATACCCTGGCTACCCTTGATAAGACATGCGGCCTAATCTCTGCAATTAGTGCTTGAAAAACTGCCCATAACTTCCACTTGCCTACACAAATTCGGTCTAGGGAATTCGATCTTCTTGAGGTTAAATAAATGCCAAACTGATATTTCTGCCCACTGTTCAAAACTTCAAAGCCTTAGCTCTGATTCCATGTTGAGAAATCTAGGGTAGACAGTTAGAGTGTTTATTAAATTGATTTCTTCGCAATTCTTGACATTTCCTTGTGAGCTATACTAGAGCATTAGCATTATTATTTAGTTCTGTTCATCATCAAGAAAAATGCCAGCCAGAAGATCACAATGCAAACACAAGAACACCAGATGTAGGCTGCCAGCCAGGGCCAAAACCTTTCTTAGAGAGGAAAACCCACAAAAATCTCTTCTTATAGAATTTCAGTGAAGACTTCCAAGACCTTGATCTTGACCCTAGACCAAACCTTCCAAGAGATGAGCCAGCCAAACCCCAAACAAAAACTTTGCAAAATGTGGATTGAGGAAACCTTAGTTCCTCCAAGGAACTTGCATGTGTGAGCAGGCAGAGATAGAAATCAATTTCTTTTCCTTCTTCCCTGGCCTCCACAAAAATTCACTTCTCTTGCTCTTCTTCACTGGATTAGACCACCTTTTCTTCTTCGTTAGGATTAGAGATATATCTTGATGGATGTGTCTATCAAATGAGAGGAGGCTTCTCTTTGTTGTAAAATGTAACTAGGTTCGGTCTTCATAATGACATGTCATTATGATCTTTGTGAATGATGAAAAGGAGAATACAATTATTTTTTAATGCCTTGCTTCATGGGTTTCATGAGCAAGAGTTTTTATCTAGTTGGCTCCATTGAGAGCCTTAGGATTTATCATTAGAGTCAAAGAGTCAATGTCATGTATGAAGAAGCCTTTCTTGGGAATGTGTCAATTGTATATAAGTCTATATAGCCCTCCAATGACAAGCACACAATCCCCTCTTCCTATGTCGGCCTCAAGATGTATTAAGGAACTCATGTTGGGTCACAGTTTAAGAGGCACACCTATTCGATGCTTAGGTCGACTTATTTTTTAGTCGCACTAATATATATATATATATATTATATATATATATATATATATATATATATATATATATGAGGCTAGGCACTTTGCATAAATCACTATCTAGAAGTTCGATATATCTTTTAGATTTTCAGTGGATAAGGCAGAAAGAAGTTTAGATAGGATTCAGATGGGTACAATACATAAGTTGGATATAATCAAAGTAAAGGGAATTCAGATCCCTTTGTATTTCGGATGGATGAGCACAGTAAGAAGTTTAGATCTCCTTAATCAATAGTTTGGATGGAATGCAAAAGATTGTCTCAATAAAAGGATTCGGTCAAAGTGATAAAGGCTCGTTGAAGGAATCAATGTTGTCAAGGCAGTAAAGGAGATCTTGGTGTCAAGGTAGTAATGAAGATCTCGATATCAAGGCAGTGATGAAGATCTCGATATCAAGGCAGTGATGAAGATCTTGGTAATGATAAGAAGGTCGGAATAAGAGAAGAGTGACTTTTAAGAGGACTTGTGTCTTGGTCTTGGAGTGGCTATTAGGTCAAGGGTCTTGGTCTTGGTATTCGTCAATTGGAATCTCTATAAGAAGAATTTGTGCCGGTTTTCCTCTCAAAGATTGAGAGGTTTTGGCCATGGCTCATAGCCTACATCTTGTGCCTCTTGTGTATTTATGTTCGTGCATTAGTTATTGTTTGATGAAGAAGAACTCCAATAATCTAACATCAAGAAGATCCTAATCTAAACAAATAAAAAACATTCACATGAGGTCACTAATAGAAGAGAAATCACCTAATGTTAATGCCCTAGATTTCTCAACACTCTTTATATAGGCTTCCTTGAGGACGGATTAGGCCTCTTTAGGCCGACTCGAGCAAGGCTGGCTGGCCCATCTCTTGGATACTTCTAGACACAATGAATTACAATAATAATTTTTCTTCTTTGTTACATGGGCCCTCCAAGGGCTAGACCATCATGATCTTGATTCTTGACTTGACAACACAACCCGTAGAGCACTTAATGGGTGCTTTGACCTAGGACCACAACATGATGGGCAAGAAACCCATTTCAATAAAATAATTTTTCTTTTTACAATAATTTTTCTTTTTCTTTTGTTTTGACAAGTACATCAATAATTACATCATGTTATGACTCAATTACAAATTATGAAGATTGACACTAGTTACATTTCAACACTTCTAGCCCGCTTTTGCTCAAAGTTGAAGGTCGAGAGTCATCTTTATAAAAGGATCGAAGTCTCCAACAACTAATGCAAGTGAAGTTTTGAAACTTCTTCTCTGTGCTAAGAAGCCTAATGTAGCAACATATTCTTGAAGATTCAAGGCATCTATAATAATGTCAAGAATCAACGAAACAATGTCCAACCAAAAACTATATGAAAAGTGAAAATTGTGAACTTATATCTCTATGGTAAAATGAGGATTTTGAGACTCCTACTATCTGCAATACTAGAAGGTTCAAGATGCAAGTTTCTATTCATGCTATATGCGAAGTCCTGAGAAAATGAATATAAAACAGAGTTTGTCACATTAATGATATGTGCAAAGGACAAGAAGCTAAAATATCTTGTTAATTTTTAGGGCTAGATTGTTCTTTGCTGTAGATAATTGCATTTTCAACTTTTTCATAATTTACATATTACATTCACCCCATAACATCATAACATCATTAGCAATTATGTAGAAAGAACAGTGACAACAACAATGTAGCAGAACAAAAAAGAATGACAAAAGAAAAGCATACATAATAGAGACACCAGGATTTGGGTCAAAGACCAGGGCAAAACCCCCACAAGGGGGAAAACCCAACTAGATTCTTGTTCTATTAGATTTTTCATCAATTTTTTTTTTCAGTTGAGACACAGTGTGCAATAAGTATGAGACATATTTCTTTCAATATCCAATACATTAGTCCTATTAGGACAATCCAACAACATACACACCACTCTATCATAAAACATCACATACTTCACTATAGCTTTCATAAAGATTTTGACATCACTTCCATATCCTCATCATAGAGATGAGCCATACATCACTATAATATTATTATCAATAATCACTGCTACCATTTATCACTCTCATAGGAATCACTGTCACGTCACTTTCATGTAAATCATGACAGTGACATATATCATTGTCTCATTGTCATGTAGATCATTGTCCAGGGTCATTGTCCATACATCCCTGTAATGTCATACATCACATATATGTTTCCATATATATTAGAGTGTCACTACCATACAAGGTTGCATGAAACAGGGAAACGGGTACGAGTTTCCGAAACGGGAACCGATACGAAAAGCGACCTCCCCAAATTTTGGAAATGGGGAAACGTGAATATATATATATATATATATATATATATTAGGACATTTAAGAAATATGTGCAATCATAAAGCATATATGACACATTTTAATTTATTACATTATGATAAAATTGTCAATGCATAAACTATAAGTCTCTAAATTTACATCACATTTACTCATGAATGATCACATAATGAAAATAGAAATATCCAAAATCAGCCACGAGAAATTTCTAATTTTTTGTCTCGTGCTTGATTGGGAGTCTCGTCCTACATAGTCAAACGACCTTAGTGCTCTTGATTAAATACAAGTTTCATACCCTAGTACCCTACATGCTCTTGATTATTGGGAGTCTCCCCTACATAGAGGGCTTGGTTCTGTTGATTAAATACAAGTTCCATACCCTAGTACATGATAAAATCGAATGGAAAAATTGCAATCCCCCCAATCCTGAAATCCTGAAAAACAGAGAAGTCTGCTGGATTTTGAATGAGATCTAAAATTCTACTTTCTCCATATGAAATCCAATGAGGGCGAAACCACTCTCAAACATCCTAAGTCATTTCATGGTAATGTTAAAAATTTAAGTAAAAGGATGAAAATGACAAATAAAGGAGAATATCACAATGGAAGACAACCAATAAGTCAACGAGACATAGAGAAGTTAGGTCAATGACCAGGGAAAATCACACAAGGGGAAAACCCAACTAGATTTTTCTTCTATTAGAAACCAATTGTTCAACAGAGATACAAAGTACAATGAGAGAATCAAGAAGTTCACCCAAATCTGAAGAACTTTGATAGTAGTAGTTAATGCAAACACTGAATCACTTTGGCTCTCCAAGATTTGCTCTTGCTCTTCAAGACTATCTCTATCTCTCTCGATCTTCCTCCAGACTCTCCAACTCTCTCTTTTGTTGAGAAATTTATAGGGCTACAATTAGGATGATTTATCTTAAACTTGATCACTGCTTGTGTTGCCTTTTTACTTTTTCTTACTTATTAGCTTCTTCTCTTGTTATTATGTTGTTCTTATCATGAAACAACTACAAAAACAAGAAGATTAACAATAGACTAGAACACGGGTTATAGGCTGCAAGTTAGGGCCAAAACCTCTCCACTTGAGAGGAAAACCCACAAATCTTTTCTCTTCTTATAGGTTCTTCAAATGACGAATTCCAAGACCTCTAGACCAAGACCAATACCCTTCCAAGACCAAGTTCGACCTTCTTGATGATGTGCTTCCTTTGTCCAAGTCAAACCCAGTCAAATCTCTTCCAGTTGCACAACTTCGACCCCAACGACAAAATTTCGGCCTTTACTACAGGTCTGAAATTTTTGGCCCCTGCAACAACTGTTGCTTCCACACGTGTGAGTAAATCTAGGGCTTCCAAGGCTTCCTTTGACCTTCACTTGAGTTTCTCCGTCGTCTAGGGCTTGTAGGTGACCTAATGCACCTTCCTTCGACCTTCTTTCTGCAATTTTTCCAACTTCGATCTTGCTGCAGCAAAACCCTAGCTTTTCTCCTTCGCACGTGAGAGAGAGAGAGATAACCCAAACATGTGCCCTTCGTCCTTCTTCCTTCTTTGCTAGTCTTCTTCTGCTTTTCCTTCGCTTGGATGATGAGAAGATGAGTGAGTGTTCATAGGAGGTCGAGTTCCCTCCTATATATAGGCTTCCAAGGAGGACGACATGCTCTAATTTAGGCTGACTTCTTAGCTACCAGGTCGACTTAGTCTTGGAGGGTATCTTGACACTTCTAAATACAAAAATAATTCTTTTTACAAGTCACAATGTGCGCGAAGGGGTCTTCTTCATATGACAATGACTCTTTTTGACTTCTTGACCGTAGGACAAACTCTAGAAGAACTCAATGGGTGCTTGACCTCTAAATAAAATGACCTTGTGCATGAAACCCATGCTACAAAAATAACAATAATAATTTTTCTTTTATTTTACAATATACAAGAATCAAAAGTACATTTCATATTTATGAAGACCGAACCTAGTTAAACATTTCAACATCTTTCTCAAGTTAGAATTCTCCTTTCACAAACACAAGTAAGTGTATCAAGTGAGGATGAAAGACACATCTATAACAAGAGCAAGGAGGTCGAATTCATGAGGGAGTAACTCCTATGCCTTGAGGAGGAGTTACATGTGCCAAAATATGAGTGTAACTTATGCCATATAGGAGAGCAGTGTAACATATGCATTAAAGAGGTGTAAGAGGAATCTTTTTATAACGAGTTATTAAAGTGTGTAAGAGAGTGTAAGAGGCGCGTAAGAGCATTAAAGAGAGAGAGGAATGAATCCATTAAGAGAGAGAGAGTAACATATGCATTAATTGAGAGGAGTTACATATGACATGATTGAGTCTCATGATTGAAAGACTTGAATTTCTTTTTAATATAATTAATAATATCATAAAGAGGATAATAGTAATAATAATAATATTAATGATTAAGTTAAAAATTAAATAATTGAGATTGATTAAGGACAAGTTAAGTAATTTTCCATCATATATATATGATTACGAATTGATAGAAGGTGATTTACTATTTTTGGAAACTCATGGTTGCATACATAGACATGAATTTCTATTTTTAGAAAGTCACTTTTTTTCCCCTTTGGAAAATCTGTAATTTTATTCAGAAGACAAAATTACATATTGTAGATGCTGAAGAGCATATGCATATGGCTTGTTCTTGTTTTCACAGGAAACAAACAAACAAAAATAAAAAATATAACTACTATTCTTTTCTCCCTTTCTTTTTTTCCACCTTTCGCCAACCTCTAGTGTTGGGAGTGATCGTTACAATGGAAAGCTGATTTTCACTTGTATGAATGGGAGTGTCTTTGTCAGAATCAGATCCTTTTGATCCATGAGTTCGCTTGATGCCGGTTATTTCCATTCCTGTTAGTTGAGATGCTTGGTGCTGCATAGGGTTGCTGGGGACTTCCTCCTCCTTTTGTGTGCTGTTCTGGTCCTTTTGATCCTTTGTTTCTGTTTTGTATGCTGCTGTTTCTGTTTTTTCTACTTCTTCCTCCAAGGGGGTTGTACATTGCTATCCTTTTGGCTGTTTCTATTGCTTCTTGTTCCATTTGGGAGTTTGTTTTACTTTAGGACATGCATTGTGGAGGTGTCCTATTTGTAGACGTCCACGACATTGGAAGGCTATATTTTCGTAGTCTAGTGGTTGTGTCCACTGTGTATTATTGAATTCAAGTTTATGCTTTCTGGTAGTCCCTCACTGAGATCTACCTCAACGCATATCCTGGCAAAAGTGAATATCCCCCTTGTAAGTCTGTTCTCATCGATCTTTAGGATTTTTCCCAATGCATTCCCTATGGCGATTAATACATTGTGATGCTAGAAGTGTAATGGGAGGTTGTGCAACTTGACCCAAACTGGCATCTCTGATACCACCATTGTGTTGGCGTCGAATTCCGGAAACCAAGGGGTCATAAATAGTCCTGCATTGCCCCAGAACCATGGCCCCTTATTGAGGATATGTTCCCTTTCCTGTACTGTTCTAAATCAGACTATAAAAAAGCCTTTGGGGCATAAGTATATTTCACAGTTTGGGGACCAGGCGTCATAAATCCATTGGTGCAATACATCAGATTTAGGCCAAAAACCATTAAATCTGCATGTAACTGATTTGGAATAGAGATCTGTGTATAGGTCGTTTACCTCAGGCATTGCGATGGTAAGAGCAGGATTCTCAGATTTTTGTTCTACAATGTAGGGCCCTGGAATCTCGGGCAGTTTTGCTGATTTGGTTTGTACTTTTTCCTTACCTTTGACTGCTTCCTTGAAGGATCTTGTGCTTTTTGAGTTGGTTCTAGCACATCCACCCCTCCGACGCAAGTTAATTATGATGGTCGAGTTTGTGGTGATGCCATAGTCCTGGAGTGTGAGGTTGTCCTGTAAACTGTGGCCTGAGCAGATCCGATTTTGCCGGCATGCTGGTATACTGAGGTGGTTTTGGATTTTGTATCTTAGCTCCTGAATCTTCCTCCCCTTCTAGATCCTCCAACAAATAGTCTTGCCTTCCAGTGTTTTAATGAAGATTTGTATCAGATCCTCCACATTTGAGTGTGGTTCTGTTTGAGGAGGGGCTCGATCTGTTGCCCATGTGCTCGGATATGACAGATCTAAGCATATCGATGCTGTGTCTGGTTCTCTCTTTGTCAGATCCTGTTCTCAATGTGGTAGTAGGTTTGTATAAGACGCGCCCATACAAGTGCTCCATACCTTCTCCTGCGCTGTCGTGGTCGCCGTAGAGGGTTCCCCTTTCCCTCTTATCGCGAGGTTTGCTAGCCAGTGGTGAACAGGGGAGATTGGTCTGTAGACAACTAGATCTGGCTAGCGTATGAGTCGATCTGCCTTCTGGCTGCCAACATCCTTTTTCCTTTGGCTTGATCCGTAAGATGCGCCGCGAATCAGATGGGGGGATTGCCGTGACCGTTGTGGAGGTCGTTCAACCACTGGGGTTTCATACACTGTTTTCTGGTTCCGGCAAGCGGTTGCCTGCTTTCCTGCATCGTTGTGCACAGCTACACAAACGCCCTTGATGCCCAGGTCAGTAGACTGGAATACATCCTCGACTGACTCTATTGGAAAGAACGCAACAACATATATCAAACCCAACGATTTCCGTGATGTAGTCCAGTCCAGATATGGAGAGTCGATTAACTCCTCGGGCCTTCCGCCGTTCTTAGTCTTTTTTTCCGGGCACAGGGCTGCCTTTCGGCCGTTTCCAGAGGGAGGCCAGGAGGAGCGATCCATTGCAATCCGCCAAGCTTAGCGTGATTGGGTCTGTGCCAAAGCCTAGGATGCATATTGTTGCAACGACGAGGTCTTCCAGTTTGTCGGCGACCCCTGAGGATTGGTAAACCCTAGCTGCGCGCGTCATTTTTCCCTCGGTTTCCCCAGTTAATCATTGTTCTTCTAGAAAGTCACTTTATAAAGGTCAGAAATGAAATTTTATTCAAGGAAATTCATCCCATAGCTGCCAATTTTCAATACTCCCTCTTAGTTAGGGAGGAATTTCTTTTTGAGACAAGGATCTCTGCTATCTTTGCTTCAGAACAATGATGTTAGAATCTAATGAAGAAGAATCATCATAGGGGAGATACATCCATCACCCTATACACGCTGGGGGTATCCACTTGTTAACACATGACAAAGATCTCACACATCCAAGGCTCATCACTGCTGGGGGGATCCACTCGTCAACACATGACAAGGATCTTGCACATCCAAGGCTCATCACAACTTGGGGGATCCACTTGTCAACACATAATAAGGATCTCACACATTCAAGGCTCATCACTGCTTGGGGGGATCCACTTGTCAACACATGACAAGGATCTTGCTCATCCAAGGCTCATCACAACTTGGGAGGATCCACTTGTCAACACATGACAAGGATCTTGCACATCCAAGGCTTATCATCCATGACCACCCTATCTAGGAAGGGTCACATCCGTCAGTCCAAGCTGCACTATGAAAATCAAGAACTTTCCTTTCGGCAAAGGCTTGATAAGAATGTCGGCGATCTGGTCATCAGTCACTATATTGATGAAGTCTTACTGCTCCTCTTTGCACCATATCCTGGATATAGTGATATTTGATCTCAATGTGTTTGGACTTATCATGGAACACGAAATTTTCAGCAAGTCGAATCCCGCTGTTATTGTCACAGTAAATTACTGTAGTATCCAATACTTGCTTAAACAACTCTCCGAAGAGCTTCCTTAGCTTTGCTGCTTCACAGCTAGCCATGGTAGCAACAATATATTTTGGTTCAACTGTGCTAAGGGCAACAAACTTTTGCTTTTTTCTCATCCAAGATATCATGGCATATCCTAAGCTGAAGCAACACTTTGATGTTCTCTTTCTGTCAGTAGAGTTACCATCCCAATCAGCATCAAAGTATCCATGTAGCCTTACATGTTCGGCAGTATATCTCAATCCAAGATCGATGGTCCCATGTAGATGCCTCAACACATGCTTTGCAACAACCCAATGTGCATGAACAAACTTAATCATGTATTGACTCAGAGTATTGACTGCAAAGCATATATCTGGTCTAGTGTTCACTAAGAACATTAGTGCCCCAATCAGTTGACGTTACTTAGAAGGATTAGCCAAATAAGGTCTTGCAACTTTACCACAAAGCTTCTTGAAATTCATTTCTATTGGAGTATTCATGGACTTACACTCAATCTTGCCAAACCTTTCTAGTAGTTTGAAACTTTGACAATATATATTCCTTGAGAAAGGAAAATCTCACCAGATTTCTGCCATACCTCCAGGCCCAAAAAGTAGTGCATCAAACCAAGATCTTTCATTTCAAATTCAAAAGTCAATTCCCTGTTACACTAGAGAATAAGAGGTTCACTATTGGTCAAAAATAAATCGTCAACATACAATACCAAAATCAAAGACATACCTTGGACTGTCTTAAAGTAAAGATTTGGATTTGTATTGCTTCTGGTAAAACCAAGCTTCATCATGAAGCTATCTATGCGAGCATACCAAGCTCTTGGAGCTTGCTTCAAACCATCGAGGGCTTTCATCAACCTACACACATGAGTTTTTGGATCATGTACTTCAAAGCCTTGTGTATGCTCCAGAAATACTTCTTTAAGGAAGCCATGCAGAAAAGCAGTCTTCACATCCATTTGGTGAAGAGACCATCCTTGGCTAGCCAGCTAGAGCTACAATAGATTGGATGGTGGTGTAACGGGCAACAGGTGCAAAAATTTCGTCATAGTCTATTCCTTCTTTCTAAGAGAAACCTCTAGCCACAAATCTAGTTTTATATTTTTCAACACTGCCATCAACACCATGTTTAATTTTATACAACCATTTAGAAGATGCAACAAATTTACCTTGGGGTCTTGGAACCACTTCCCATACATCATTATAAATGATGGATTCATATTCTTCAGCGATTGCATCTTTCTACACTTGGGCCTTTACAACTTCTTCAAAAGTGCACGATTCAACTTGAATAATGTTGAAGAGAGCTTTGAGTTTTGCATGGATAATTATTTAATCGACGTTTCAGGCTAAATATCAAAAACACATCATCATGAGATTCACAAAAGAATCTTGAATAATGTTGCTTATGGCTACAACATATCCTTAGAATCAACAAGGTTTCTTGCTTTCTTTGAAAGTTCCTCTAGGGGAAACATGTTTATCAACATCTTGAAGAGTGTCACAAAGCCATAAGGGTCTCCTTTAAAAGGAGGATCACATGGAGGAGGATCCAAAGGATTCATGGGCTCCATGGGTCCTTTAGCAAGATCAGTTTTAGCTTCAGGGTCTTCTTGTATTTCAAATACTTTGTCTTGACTATCAATATTGCAAGAGGAAGAGGAGTGTCTCTTGCTTTTCCAAGAGCTGCATTTTCATCAAATGTTACATCCCTGCTAAATACTATATTTTTTGACCAAGTATGTATATTCTATAAGCTTGAGAACTCTCACAATAACTGACAAATGTACCTTTCTTACCTGAAGCTTCCAACTTGTTCCTTTTCTCTTTTGGTACATGGAAGTAGATAGGGCAACTAAAGATCCTCAGGTGCCCAACTTCGGGCTTCTCGCCAATGATGACTTCTTCAAGAGTCTTGTTGTTTAAGGCATGGTGAGGAGATCTATTTTGGACATAGACAAGCCCATCTTCGGGCTTCTCCCCATAGAAACTTTGACAATTTCTGATTATGCAACATAACTTTGACTGCTTCCATGATAGTTCTATTTTTTTTCTCGGCCACATCATTTTTTTCTGGGTTATATGGTATCGTGGTCTCTTTTCTAATTCCAGCTTCTTTGCAGAAGTCAATGAAATCATTGGAAGTGAACTCTCCTCCATTGTCAAATTTGAAAATTTTGATTTGCTTTCTGGTTTGTTTTTTTAATAGAGCTTTGTAACCTTTGAACATGTTAAAAGCTTGACTTTTATTTTTGAGAAAATAAATCCATGTTTTGTGAGAAGAATCATCCACAAAGATAATATAATACAAGTAACCACCAAGAGAAGTTATAGGCATTGGTCCACATAAATCAGAATGGAATGGTCCCTTCACTTGCTTTCGCTTACGCATCCTTGGCAAACACCATCATGATCATATTTGATTTTTGGCATTCCGGAAACCATCTTTCTCACATGAGGTAATGCTTTGTAGTGTGAGTGAACCTTTGGTGCCAAAGTTCACTTTGATGATTGATGTCATGGATTAGTGCATGAATAAGACTTCCATTGATTTTGTATAGACCTTCACAACTAGATCCCAGAGTGAGGGCATCTCTCATGTTGGATCTCGATGGCCACGTGAGAAATTTATCATTTATGAAAGCAACTTTTATTCCTTTATCTTCTAAAGCTGATATGGACACAAGATTCTTCTTTACACTAGGTACATATAAAACTTCTTGAAGAGTCAAAGTTTTACCTTGATCCAGATGGAAAGAAAGGAAACCAGATCCCTTTATGGGATATGTAGAGTTATCTCCAAGAATGATTTTCAAATCTGTCTCCCTCTCAACCAGATTAGAGAGTACTTCTTTGTAACCAGTAAAATGCCTTGAAGCACTAGCTATTACAAGAATCTGTAGGAGATGAACTAGAAATCGCAAAAACAAGAAAGTACTCTGATTGAGTCTTAGTTGCATTATTATCATACCTTTGGTTCCTTGAGGAACAATAGTTTCCTTTGCGAGCAAAAGGAGCTTATCGTCTTGTTATGTAATCAGATTTGTTGGAATGATTGTTGAAGTTGGATTTTGATGCTCTTTTGTTTTTTGAACTGTCATAAGCATAGTGGCCATGCTTGCGACAAATGTAGCATTGGACTTTTGATAAGTCTTTGGTCCATTGAGAGGAGCTGTTGGGAGTAGAATTTCTTGAATAATGTATTCCTCTTCTTCCTTTCTTCTTCTTTCCTTGTACAACGATGGCAGTAGGTTCTCCATCATGCTTGGGAATTGTCCCTCGGGAAATCATTCTGGCTTCTTCTTGATTGCACTTTCCCAAGAGCTCATCAAATATAGGAAACTTGTCATTTTTACTGATGATAGTAATAAAAGTTTTCAAAGAAGAAGGAAGACCTCCAAGCGTAATCAATACCAGTTTTTTATCGGAACAACTTCACTAGAATTTGACAACTGATCTTTTATTCTTGATATTCTCATAAGGTATGCTTGAATGGTTTCTCCTCTATTCATCTTGACATCCTTGAGTTGATTCTTTAGAGCAAGAATTTGACTCAAGTTGTTCACTTGATACATTCCAATCAACTTTTCATACATTTCTTTGGCTTTCTTCAAATTGGAGACATAAGTGTTGAGGTGGTCTCCAAGAGAGTCAAGGATAATCTTTTTAGCCTTGCCTTCGCCTTTCATATATCTAGTCTTGATAGTAGCATTGGAGTTTTCAATTGATTTTGCTACCTCTCCTTCAACATACTCTAGAATAGCATGTTCTTCAAGAGTAATATCCAATCTGACCTTCGAAGGGGAGAATTTTGAAGCATCAACCAACTTCTCTTCATTCTTAAAGTAGGAGGAAGACATCTTGATCTGCTCAAAATTTCAGTAGCAAATAGAAAGGGACAACAAGATATATTTCAACTATAAATGAGATATTTCAACAACAAAAGGGAAGAGAAATTTCTGCAGAAATTGAGCAGCAAGTATATGGAGTAGCAAGAGATATTTCAGCAAAAAGAGCGCTGCAAATGGGGCAGACAACAAACTATTTCAGCAGAAAGAAAGTGGCAAATGAAGCGGACAACAAGCTATATTTCAGCAGAAAGATAGCTGCAAATGAAGTGGACAACAAACTATATTTCAGCAGAAAGAGAGCTGCAAATGGAGCAAATAGCAAGAGATATTCCAGCAGAAAGAGAGCTGCAAATGGAGCTTGTCTTCACCAAATCTTTGATAGCATGTTGAAACTATGATGTTCTATGCTGTTGTAATCACTTAAATCCAGAACTTTTTTATGCTGCAAAATAAGTTAAGTAATTGTAGATAAAGCATAAACCATATGAGCCATATGCACAATGGAAGACAACCAAGAACTTAATGAGACATAGAGAAGTTAGGTCAATGACTAGGGAAAAACCAACAAGGGGAAATCCCAACTAGATTCTTCTTCTATTAGAAATCAATTGTTTAGCAAAGATACAAAGTACAATTAGAGAATGAAGAAGTTCACCCAAATTTGAAGAAAATCTCTGATAGCAATAGCCGATGCAAACATTGAATCACTTTGGCTCTTCAAGATCTGCTCTTTCTCTTCATGATTCTCTCTCTCTCTCTCTCAATCTTCCTATACACTCTCAAACTTTCTCTCAAGTTCGAATTTTCCTTTCACAAGCACAAGTAAGTGTATCAAGGGAGGATGAGAGGCACGAATATATAGGAAGAACAAGGAGGTCGAATTCATCAGGGAGTAACTCCTATGCTTTAAGGAGTTACATTTGCCAAAATAGGAGTGTAACTTATGCCATAAAGGAGAGGAGTGTAGCTTATGCATTAAAGAGGTGTAAGAGGAATCTTTTTATTACGACTCATTAAAGTGTGTAAGAGAGTGCAAGAGGTGTGTAAGAGCATTAAAGAGAGAAAGAAATGAATCCATTAAGAGAAAAAGAGTAACATAAGCATTAATCTAGGGGAGTTACATATGGCATGATTGAGTCTCATGATTGAGAGACTTGAATTTCTTTTTAATAATAATATAATAATATCATAAAGAGGATAATAGTAATAATAATAATAATAATATTGATGATTAAGTTAAAAGTTAAACAATTGAGATTGATTAAGGACAATTTAAGTGATTTTCCATCATATATATATGATTGAGAATTGATGGAATGTGATTTACTATTTTTGGAAAGTCATGGTTGCATAGATAGACACGACTCTCTATTTTTAGAAAGTCACTTTAGAAAGGTCAAAAAGGAAATTTTGTTCAAGGAAATTCATCCCATAACTGCCAATTGCCAATTTTCAACATTTTCAACACTCCCTCTCAGCTAGGGAGGAATTTTCATTCGCATCATAAGTCTCAACTTGGATGTATAGGTCTGCTGCATCATGATTCATCTAGTCTCATCTCATCTCATCTCATCTCATTTCATAAAAGAAGAGTAATCTACAATTGACTGTAGGGAAGATCGATTAGATCCTCCAAACCCTACTGTTTCCAGGTCAAGTTCCATGACCTTCATCTTAGCTAAACAATGATGTCTCGATCTAAAGAAGAAGATCATCATAGGGGAGATCAATCTACTACCTTATATTTGATGACAATAGGCAAGATATCACTTACCGTGAGAGGGAAGGATCACACATATCGTATTGATCATGACAATAGGCAACATACCACTTACCATGAGAGGTAAGGATCACACACATCCTAATGTAAGCTGATCTTCCCACCTTGACCCTCAAGAATCAAGTGGTAGAACACATGCATCCCATCACTTGGGGAGGATACCACTTACCATAAATGGCAAGGATCGCACACACATCCAAGTCTCCTCACCCATTGCCCTGATGGGTGGCAATCCCAACAAGCCCAACTTGTGGGTAGGATGCATACTATGGTATACTTGACAATAGGGGAGACACCACTTACCATGGGCAAGGATTAGACACATCTTACTGTGACAATAGGCAGGACACCACTTACCATGAGAGGTAAGGTGTCAATGAGTTCACTCAACCCCAGGAGCTCTTTGGCTCCATTCCCACCTCGGGAGCTCAGATAGGGGGGAAGAGCATAACTGAGTGTTCTCGATCAGTCATGCCCCTTCTCGAAAGGGTAACATCCATCAGTCCAAGCTGCTCTTTGAAGACTAAGAACTTCCTTTTCAATAAAGGCTTGGTGATGATGTCAGCCACTTGCTCATCTGCTAAAGCCTCACTGCTTCAAATTCCACAACAAATCACTGTCAGAGCTTCGTTGCTCCTTCTGCACCATATCCCAGATAGAGTGATATCCAATATGCTTGAACTGATCATAAAACACGAGTTCTTTGAAAGACAGATCCCACTGCAGTATATCATAGTCATGTCCAAAATATGCTCAAACAACTCTTCAAAGAGCTTTCTCAATCACACTGCCTCGCAGCTAGCCATGCTAACAACAATTTGCTCTGCCTTAGTCGTACTCATATCAACAGACTTCTATTTCTGGCTTATCATGGCAGATCCCAAGCTACAAAAACACACACCCAAATGTGCTTCTCCTGTCAACAACATTTTGTCTCAGCTAGTCGTCGGTGTATCCATCAAGTTTCCGACAGTGAGTCTGAGTCCATGAATAACTGCATCATCCAAGTATCTCAATACATGTCCAGGCTCTATCAAGCTCAGAGTACATGATGCAAAGCAAGGATCCATCTGATTGCTTTCTCATCATGGGATCCATCAAATTTGAATATGAAGAGGAGTTTCTCTCAACTGCTTCAGTGTAAATCATCATGCCAAATCTCTATTAATATACTTCTCTTGACAAGGAAGGCGTCATCATCTCAATGATACGCTTCTTAATAAGTGGATTTTCTAGGCTCGAAGGACAACTCCCTCTGGTATTGATAAGATGATTTGAATTTGTCAGAAATAAATTGTTAGCATATATATAAAACCAAACATTAAGGACATACCTTCAACCTTCAAGAGAGATCGAGGTCTGCATCACGTGTCCATCAATCCAAGCATGCCAAATCTAGGGGACTTGCTTGAGTCCATATGGGACTTACTTTGATCTAAAATCATGAATCTCTTCTTATGTGCCTCAAATCCCTGAGGTGGCTCTAAGTACACTACATCATGGGGGAATCCAATTTTCACATACATCTGATAATAATGCATTCAACAACAGGTGCTAGGATCTCATCACAATCCTTTCCCTCTAAGAGTATCTTCCTTATTACTGTTGAGCTTGATATTGTGGAAGGATTTGACACTACTACATCTTATTATCTAATATGATCCTTGCATAAAGGACATCGCATCAAACTGTTGCATTCAACTTGACAATCTACTTCCTTTGAATAGGAAACCTCATTAATCAACCTGGGAGAATGCAATCTTTCCTTCAAGATTTGGGCTCTTGTTTATTTTAAAGCACCACTCTTAATCATGTGATGGCTTTGCATCCTGTTCAATCTCGATATTGAGGACTTTGTCCTTACATCCATCTAATGTACCTGTAGGGCCCAAAACTAGAGCACAAGTAGTAATAGAAAATATAATGAAGGTGTACTTGATGAGGCAAGATTGTCATCCTTTTTTTGGATAGAAGAGTGGCTTTTTCATTATCCTATACTAGCTCCCTCCTGGAGCTTCACCTGCACTATTCTGCATCCTGATGATCTTCAAGATCTACTTTCCTTGATCATATCGTCATCCAAGAAGTTAGTGAAAGAAACATTCAAGTATTCATACATGAAGAATAAACAATAGTCTAAATCGATAAATCTAAAAAAGTGCAGCGTCACAAAGAAATAACATGAGCTTTTAAAAGTACTTATCTTTAATGAAGATTGTAGGAAGTGATTAACTCCCTCTTGATCCCGCCTTCATGAGTCACCTTGTCCATCAACCATATGTCAATGTCATCTTTAGAAGAAATGCAACCTCTTGAGCACCACTTGTATTCTTGATCTCTTTCATTGGCAACTGAGCCCCACATGATCATTGGATCTGTAACATATCATCTCCTATTAGGTAGGAGACAAGTCCATCTAGGGTTTCTATGAATCTGTCAAAGGTACTTGAATAATTCAATGGCTTCTCATTGATCATTTTGTATCATAAAGAAATTCTGAATGATACCAGAGCTTTTCTCATATTAAGGCCACTCTTAGGGTTTCTCTAAACCCTAGCTTCTAAGAACAAAAGGTCTCTCTAGGATTTCCTTCAAACCCTAGCATTCTTTTAGGTCTTCGCCATCTTCATCCCTTTCACTCTGCTTTGATCATGAACTTCATCATAGGTGTCTTTATGGGGGTGATCTTCAATGACTTTTCTTTAGCCCAACTCTGATACCATGTTAATTTTTAGGGCTAGATTGTTCTCTGTTGTAGATAATTGCATTTTCAAACTTTTTCATCATTTACATATTACATTCACCCCATAACATAATAACATCATTAACAATTATGTATAGAGAACAATAACATCAACAATATAGCGGAACAAAAAAGAACAACAAAAGAAAATCATACACAATAGGGACATCGATATTTAGGCCAGGGACTAGGAAAAACCCGACAAGGGGGAAAACCCAACCAGATTTTTCTTCTATTTGATTTTTCATCAAATGTTTAGTCGAGATACAATGTACACTTAGTATGAGACATATGTCTTTCAATATCCAATACATTAGTCCTATTAGGGCAATCCAACAGCAGACACATCACTCTATCATAAAACATCACATACTTCACTGTAGCTGTCATAAATATTCTGCTATCACTTCCATATCGTCATCATAGAGATGGGCAATACTTCACCGTCATATTATTATAAATACTCACTACCACCCTTTATCACTTTCATAGGAATCACTGTCACATGTCGTTGTCAATATCCATACATCACTGTAATGTCATACTGTTGAAAAGTGTAACTAGGTTCGGTCTTTATAATGACATGTGTAATTGTGATTTTTTAATTGATGAAAGAAAGAAAAATAAAATTATTATTGTAATGCTTGTCTCATGGGTTTCATGAGAAAGGAATTTTGTTTTAGTGATGGCTCCAAATGTGAGCCTTTAGGATTTGTCATCTAGTCATAAAAGTTAATTTGAGTCTATGTCATGTATGAAGGACCCTTCTTGGGCTTGTTACATTTTGTATGAGTCATTAGATAATTATAAATAGCCCTCCAACACGTGTCACAAGTCCCCCTCCAAATCGGCCTGCAAAAGGAAATGAAGATGGCTCTAGAAAGGCATGTCGGCCTAGTCTTGAAGTAATGTCAGCCTATGTACATGGATAAACCACTATATATAGAGGTGCTCGGCCTCACTTGAAGGAAAGAAGAACAAGAATCTGAAATAGAAAAGAAGTGCGAAGAAAGTAGCCTATATTCCAGCGAAGAAGTGGAGGAAGAGTAGCCGCAATATCTTGGACCTATTTTGTATGATTCCTCCCACACGTGCGAAGAAGAGGAGCACAATCTACAATAAAATGAAGCCAAATTGTTACAGTTGTGTTTCAAGACCGAATCAAGGAAGAAAAGAAGATACTCATCAGGCTGAGTTGTAGTATAATGTTCTTCTATCCAAGCGAAGGAGATCAAGATATAAAACGAGGTAAAGTGCTGCAACTAGGGTTTCTAAAGGAGGGCCGAAAGGAGTAGATCTCATCTAAGGGTCGAAATCTGAAGATTAGCTGAGGAAGGTGGAAGGAGGAAGGAGTTTGACTATCATTGACTCAAGGAAGCAATAGTTAAACAAGGAAGCCTTGTGACTTGGTCTTAGAGTGCAAATAGGTCAAGGGTCTTGGTCTTGGTATTCGTCAATTGGAATGACTATAAGAAGAAGAATTTGTTCGGGTTTTCCTCTCAAGAGTGAGAGGTTTTGGCCCTGTCTGATAGCCTATATTCTGTGTCTCGTCTCTTTATCATTTATGCTTGGTTGCTGTTTGATGAAGAATAACATTATAATAACATAAGTAAAAGAAGATCCTAATCAAGAAGTAAAAACCATTCACAAGCAGTTATCTAAAAAAGAGAAATCACCTAATATTGATGCCCTAGATTTCTCAACATGGTATTAGAGCTAAGGTGACTAAGTCAAGGAAGGGCATCTTATCAAGGGATACTCAAGGATCAAATCTCAAGGAAGGAAATCAAAGCAAAGATTATCTTGAAGTCAAGATCTACAAAGAAAACATCAAAACCCTAGATCAAAGAAGTCTACAAAGAAGTATTGGGATCATCATCTACTCAAGTTGAAAATATCTACGAATCCAGTTGAAGTGTTTTGAAGACTATTCATCCAAAGGAAGCTAGATCAAAAGGCGTTGTCATCAAGACTCTAAGGCGATCTGTTAAAATTGGCAACTAGGGCCAAACTCCACATGGGTCATCTTATTTATGACAACTGATATTTTTCTTGGATTCCTCTCTCCGAGAGGTGTAGGATTGATCTAAAGATCA
Source organism: Pinus taeda (assembly GCA_000404065.3). NCBI lineage: Eukaryota > Viridiplantae > Streptophyta > Pinopsida > Pinales > Pinaceae > Pinus > Pinus taeda. The sequence goes on from APFE030261593.1 coordinate 175,559, forward strand.
TCTGATTCCGACATGTACAAATGAAGTTATGAATTTATTTTGATTATGGACAAATTGTCAAGGTTAGCCAACAAACCTATGTAGGCTCAGAAGCCCAATAGTCACGTCTATTCATCCTCAACGTTTGCTATAAATACATGATGCCTTAGCCTCATTTGGACACATTCATCTTCACACTTCTCTCTCTTTCTCCTCATTGATTGGGTACGAATTTCTAGGCCTCTCTCTCTCCACACGTCCGAAATTTCAGGAGAGCGAAATTTCAGGAGGCCGAAATTTTAGGAGAGTTTGACCAGCATGTGTCGACTTACTTTGACTGAGTTTTTGTGGGGGCTATCTTTGTTTGGGCAAGCCACATTTCTGGGCACACAAATCGAGGCCAAATGTTGATGGGCACACAAATCGAGACCAAATGTTGACTTGACCAGCGTTGACTGCAACTAGAGCTGACCGCAGGTTGGCTGTTTGACCAGATTTGACTGGGTTGATTTTGGGTTCTTTTGAGGGCTAATTCATCTTGTTGTTTGGAGGCCGAAGTTGGCTAAAGTTGACCAATTTATTGAGGGTCAAATCTGCCCTGTTGACTAGCATTGACTTTTCTGGTTAGGGCTCTTTTGCTGCTGTCATAAATTATCAGATTTGTAAATTTTACTATCTCTCTCTGTTGAACTATTGAAGAATATAAGAAGAATTGATCAAGGGTTTTCCCACATTGGGGTTTGTCCCTGATTGGTGCCACATCTTGTGTCCTCTTGTCTTGGCTTGTCTTCTACTGATTATGTTTATGTTCTATCTACATTTTACTACCATTATTGAAGAAAACTATTTTCATCAAGGAGAAGTTTTCTATCCTCTATATCATTATCAACATAAGGAAACAACAAGAAGGAGCATTCTATCAAGTATATTTATGTCCACATTTGAATTTGTCAAAATGTCGTTTTGCAAGGAAAGCAACAAATTGGTTGGGGCTTCAAATTATCTTGCATGGAAGAAAATGACAGATCTAAATCTCATTGAAAATGAGGTTATGGAACATGTCAAAGGATCTATCACTAAACCAAGAAAGGAAGATGCTCAAGCTCTTGCAAAGTATATGAAAGGGGAAGTTAGGGCTCAAAGGATTCTCATAGAATCTATCAAGGATCCCCTCATCCCATATGTATCCAAACTCGAAACAACAAAAGAAATCTATGACAAACTGGTAGAGTTGTATTCTGTAACCATTGCTGGAGAAGTAATCTCATTAAGGCAAGAACTCTACAAGCTAAAGATGTCAAGGGAAGATGGAATAACCTCATACTTTATGAGGATATCTGAAATCCGGGATCAACTACAAGATCTGGGAGAAGTCATGTTTGATAGAGAAATGACTACAGTGGTATTAAATGCACTACTAGAAGAGTGGGGTAACTTTACTACAAGTATTTATGGGAAGAAAGAAGCTACTCCATTCCAAGATCTATGGTCACTATGCAAGATTGAAGAATCTAGGCTAAAGGCCAAATCTGATGTGGGAGCAGGTGAGCAAAGTCAAGTTTATGCTATAATGACGAGAAGAAAAGGAAAATTTGGAAAGTCTGGTTCTCGGAAAAAGAAAAGGAACATGTCTAAGATTCAATGCTATGGGTGCCAAGAATATGGGCACGACAAAAGAGATTGTCCTAAGATCAAGAAAGACAATAAAAAAAAGGAAGAGAAGAAGCTCATTTCACCGAGAAGTGGTGGAAGATGAAAAGAAGAAATCCAAGAATGAGGAAGTAAGAGATCTCTATTATGATTGAGATAGTCTTCCTCACTTAAGTTCTTTTCAAATTCGCAAGTCTTCTATTGAAAGAGATGACTATTATGATTCACTAAGAAAATAATGGGATATATCAAGGCATCATAGAAGCATTGAAAGCAAGAGCTCGGGACATCATCATAGAGAAACATGAAAGATGGTTGGAATTTATGGTAGTCAACAATGAAGGATCTAGCTCTTGGGAACCTCATTGGAAACACAAGTGGCACTATGAAAAATAAGGTCATCTAGTACAAGGTTCATCATACATCTGTCGAAAGGAAACATCCGCTGAAAGGGATACATTAGATCTTCAAGCTTATCTGATGGAATCTTCTTTGAAAGGTTCACCTATCAAGAGAGGAAGAAAGTGTTTCATCAAGAATTCCAAGCTTGTGGAATTCATAGGATGATGGTATGATGACATAAAAGGTGAAGCAGATCAAGGGATTGAAGCTCTTTCAATCAAGGAAGCTGCTGCAGGGGGCTTGGATGACCCAAAGGAAAATGAGGTATGTATGCTTACATTCGATATTGTAGAATCATCTCATATGGTTGCAGGTAACAGGGATCAATGCTCTATCTTGAGAGCATAATCAAAGGAAGGATCTCCTCCCTCGAAGGAATGCAGGAATGCGTGGATCACACATTCACTAGATGAAATCAACATAATATGTCCTCATATGAAGTATGATGTGGTTGACTACAATTGGGGAACTCTAATTGGAAGCTCCTGGGAATGAAATGTGTGAAGAAAGGAAGGAAGAGATCATGGGATATGCAACCATGGCAGAAGGCAATCAACATCCAAAGACCAAGAAGATTTGACTAGGATATCTCCATGAAAGATATGAAGACACTGATGAAGTCTGGAAAAGAAAGAGACCCTTGACAATATATATATATATATATATCTTTGGGAGATGTGTCAATATGAATGTAGGATGCTGATGCAAACTAGAAGATGTCATGATGAAAGAACATCACAAAGGTAATGTTGATTTTAATTTTGATTTCTTTATTTTTGAACAAATATTTGGATGGGTTTATGTAGGGCTGCCAAGGGAAGATAGATGGATGTCTTCCACCACCGATGCACATGTAGTAGGATGAAAGATCCTTAAGGAAACATGGCATGAAGAAAGCAACATGGCATGAAAGAAGGCCAAATATGGATTGATGGATCACTTTCCGAGGATGACATGGCTGACTCATGGATGAAAGTGTTGGATGTTCGGTGCCCTATGAAAAAGTCCCAAACATGAAGACTCCTGGATAACAAAAAAAGTTCATGACATCGTGGGGAGGAGTTCTTCAAAGCAGCTGATTGTCCCATCATCTCTGTAGGTCCCTAATTAAGAGGGAGCCTGGAAACAATTTCTTACTTGGAAGAAACTTGGAAGCAAAATTCCTAAGCTAAGAGGGAGCTTAAGTACAGTCCTTCCATAGGAATGAGTACATTCCTTTTTTGGAATATATATGCCCTCCCTAATTAAGATGGAGAAGTAGACACATCATTCTTGTCTTCACTTGGAAAGACAAAATGGAGGATTGGGTAAACATATGACATCAGATACTCTTTGAGGATGAATTAGGGCATCCAAGATAAGAGTAGTCGTAGAGGACTGCTATTCTTTGAGGACTAGGAATCCAAGATAAGAATAGTCCTAGTGGAACACACCCTACGAACCTGGTTGGGGTATGTTTCGACAGAGACAATGATGTTTCGACAGAGACAATGATTAGGGTGTCTATACATCATTGGTCTCACCAGTATTGTGCTCAAATCTCGTGGAGAGATAGAGCTGTTAGTCAAAGCCTTGCTATGTGACAATGTTGGTTGATATGATGCTAACCAAATGGGTTACCAATACTCTTCTTATGAGAAATTCTTTAGATTGAGAATGACCAAGTACCATTAGGAATACCTCCCTAGTTAAGGAGTGTTGAAAAGTGTGACTAGGTTCGATCTTCATAATGACATGTGTAATTGTGATTTTATGTAATTTATGAAAAGAAGAAAGAAGAAAACTATTATTGTAGTGCTTGTCTTATGGGTTCCATGAGCAAATAATTTTACTTTAGTGATGGCTTCCACTGTGAGCCTTTAGGATTTGCCATATAGTCATAAAATTCAATTTGAGTCAATGTCATGTATGAAGGACCCTTCTTGGGCATGTTATATTTTGTATGAGTCATTAAATAATATTAATAGCCCTTCAAGACTTGTCACAAGTACTCCTCCAAGTCGGCCTGCAAAAGGAAATGAACATGGCTATAGAAAGGCATGTCGGCCCAGTCTTGAAGTAATCTCGGACTATTGTACATGGACAAATCACTATATATAGAGGTGCTCGGCCTCACTTGAAGGACAAAAGAACAAGCATCTGAAATAGAAAAGAAGTGCGAAGAAAGTAGCCTATATTCCAGCGAAGAAGTGGATGAAGAGTAGCCACGATATCTTGGACTTGTTTTGAATGATTTCTCCCACACATGTGAAGAAGAGGAGCACAATCTGCAGTAAAAGGAAGCCGGATTTTTAGAACTGTGTTTCAAGACTGAATCAAGGAAGAAAAGAAGATACTCATTAGGCCGAGTTGTGGTAGAATGTTCTTCTGTTTAAGTGAAGGAGATCAAGATATAAAACGAGGCAAAGTGCTGCAACTAGGGTTTCTAAAGGAGGGCCGAAACGAGCAGATATGATCTAAGGGCTGAAATCTGAAGATTAGCTGAGGAAGGTGGAAGGTGGAAGGAGTTAGATTATCATTGACTTAAGGAAGCAGAAGTTAAACAAGGAAGCCTTGTGACTTGGTCTTGGAGTGGCAAATAGGTCAAGGGTCTTGGTCTTTGGTATTTGTCAATTGGAATCTCTATAAGAAGAAGAAATTGTTTGGGTTCTTCTCTTGAGTGAGAGTTTTTGGCCCTGGTTGATAGCCTATATTCTGTGTCTCTTGTCTCTTTATGGTTTATGCTTGATAGCTGTTTGATGAAGAATAACATTATAATAACATAAGTAAAAGAAGATCCTAATCAAGAAGTAAAAATCATTTACAAGCAGTTATCTAAAAAAGAGAAATAACCTAATATTGGTGCCCTAGATTTCTCAACACATACATCACATATATGCTGCCATATATATCAAAATTTCACTCCCATATTAAGGTCTCTGTTACTGTCATTCATCAAAGTCTTGTTATGCAACCAGGTCACTGTCATAGTCAAAGGACAATGCCATGCAAAGTTACTGCCATATCAAAGGTCACTGTTATGCCAAAGTCAATGTTGTATCAAAGTTATCTGCCAAACTAGTTCACTGTCATATCACATTATCACTGTAGAGTGTCACCACCATACAACAATTACTATCACTACCATATTACATTATTCCTGTAAGAGTCCTTAGAGCATCTATACAACATAGTCAAGAGAACTGCCAAAGGGTCATTGCCATACATCAATACCACTAAGAGAGAATACAAGCCTTAGAGTATAGAATGTGAGTCATTGTAATGCAATACGAGCCACATAATGAGAGCCATTGAGAGTGCTGTGCGAGCCATGCAATATGAGCCATATACAATGCGACCTATAGCAAGTCGAGTCACTGTAATACGCGAGCCATACAATTCCAACCTCACAGAGTATAGAATATAAGGCAATATCCATCACAACGTTATAGAAGGGTGCCACTGTAGAATAATATGTACCACAAAGCGATGCCACTGAGACATAGTCTGAGGCACAGGGATATAATCAAGCCATTGTGAATGAGAGCGAGCCATTGTGGTATAATGCGCACCATAGAATAGAGAGCGATGCCACTAAGACATAGCCCGAGCCAAGAGGGAGCCATTGTGTATCAATGCGAGCCAAATGGATGCAATGCGAGCTACATGATATAGTTCAAGCCATAGAAACAAGTGCGAGCTCAGATGAATAATGCATGCAAGCTAATTGTGTGCCACAAAGATGTTGCCTACTACAATGAGATATATACATGCCACAGAAAGGTAAATACTAACCATAAAAAAACGTGATCCTTAGAATTAATGCGAACCTCTGAAATAATTCGCAAGCCAAAGATATTGTGTTCCAAATTTCTTATAGTTTGGAGATGGATTAAGCCTCTATTTATATACTTTACATAATCAAATGGATGACTTAAAAGAGACAAGTTGACTTGACATATTTGGAGGGAAAAACCACAAATTCAAATTTTACTCATAATAATATATTTTTCTTTAAAGATTTCTTTGCCCAAATTTTGTGCCATATTAATTAATAATATTTCTTTCTTCCAATTGAATTCTCTTTGGGGTAGTTGGGTTTCCTTTTGGAGTATATGAGTTTCCTATGGGGAAATTCGTCCCATAGTTGCCCCAATTTTAAACAGATCTGAAACATGTTGTGGAGCAATTGACAATTTGTTGAGGCAAGCAACAAGCATGAAGAACAATATGAATAATTTCAGAAGTATAGACGTTGTATGAGGAAGTCTATCATCTCTGCAATGATGTAAATCTCTAATGATGTGAGTTACTAGGAGACAAAAGTGTTGTAATATGAGATACAGAAGCAAGCAATCATGATGATACCAAACAACATCACTTACTATACATCCGAGCCTTATACAACACTATGATTTACAAAATTCTCTGTAAGGCACTCGAAATGATGACGAATGCAAACTCTGAGGCACTATATATGAGGATCTATATTTATCTCTATATAAAACAGACTTATGATATTCTAGTTTGAAGGAAGAAATGAAATCATAGGAAGAGTTGAGACAATATATGTAAAGTTTTATGAAGCACAAGTATAAGAAGCAACTTCATTACCTCCCTTTGAATACATAAAAGAAGGACCTACTACGTCAATGAAGTTGACTTATTTATGAAGCCAAGACAAAGCTAGCAGCTTAAAGAGATTTCTGTGGCCTGTGCAATGGTTGAAGGATTAAGACACCTTTGTTGAAAGAAAGTTGGTACATGACAACTGGAGATAAAGGATCAAATCTTTGCAAGAAGTGATAAGGTAAGGTCAAAAGAGGTATGTATCATTCTTGTTCATTTCATGGTTGTCTTGCGAACTATTGAGCTTATAATGCTAAGTTTTCTAGATCACGATAAACTCACATGAGGAAATAGTTAATGATATTATGCTCTTTTGAAAGTTAGTGTCATGTTATGAAAGGATCGATGTTAGAGTTCATTGATATAACATTTGAAATCTTTCCCTGATCGAGGAATGAAATCTCTGGTATAGAAGGTTTGTCAATAATGTGTCTAGGGTTTTGCACCTAACTAGTTATTTTGTAGAATTTGCAAGTTTTGGATGACAGGTCTTAAAGACCTTGGCATCTAGGGTTTGTAAACCCTAGCTAAGGTTTGAGTTAGAGAACCCTAGGAACAAAACCCTATCTAATTGTTTCCACTGTAAGAATTAGATCTAATCCTTGATGATAACAAAAATAACATCATGCTAATGTGGGAACAAGATTGGTAAACAGGTCCAAGATTAAGAGAAAGCTAACCTTCCTCAAAAGATAAGTACTCTATATCTCCTTGATTACCACTAAAGTTATTGTCTTTGTACTTTTCCTTTTGTTCTTTCATGGTCTTCTAATAAAGGTTGCAGGTCAAGACAAGATCTATTTAAGCTTGATTAACGGATAGAAGAATTGGAAGAACATGGCAAAACTGAAGATTAAGGAGGAAAAAGAAGTCGATTAAATGGAAGTACAAAAGAAGTTCACCTACCTCAGCTGGAAAGAAGGAACTCTGATTGGTTAGATACAAGTTTGGTTGACAATACTGATGCTGATAGAGATACTACTAATGATAGGGCGCTAATATGATTTTTTGAAGAATGTGAAGCTAGATAATGTGAAGAAAGTAATGTTTGTGAAAATTTATGAATCTAACACATTATAAACCCCTATTGCAACTTCTGGTTTACTATCTCCTACTTGTTCTTTACATTAACAAGTTATTTAACTGCATAAACATCGAAGTAAACACAAATGCAACCTTCATAGATATACAGATCATGCACTGAAGTAAACATAAACAATAACTGTTATTTTTGGACAATCGTCCTCGGAAAAAACCAACGTAGGAAAATCGGTGTACCATATATGAGGGTTTTATTATTAAGCAGATTTCTGAATACAACTAGGGTGCCAGAAATGGCTTACCCTTCAGAGGATGTCCTCAACAGTAGTATCTCTATCCGGAGACAAATATTTCGGCAAATCAGCAACCGGATGATCAATTCCATAGTGACTTTGGCTATTCCTGTGCTGGACAACGAAAGCTACTCCAAGCACTGCTCTGGAACTGCATCACCCTCTCTTGGCTCTGCGTCAACTGATCTGCTTCCAGTTTGCCCCACAGAATCTCTCAGCGCTGCCTCTGAAGCCCTCTACGACTTTTGCGTCAGCATCTGTGTCCTCTGCGTCAGCCTCTACAACTTTCTGCGTCCTCTGCGTTGGCTCCTACGGCCTCTACGTTAGCCCTCCTAGGCTTGTGCTGTCTCTCTCGGCACTTCACTGCCTCTCTGCTATGTATTCTTCAGCCGCTTGTTGAACTGCCCCTCACTGCAACTGATCACTTGCTCGACTTCCTCAGCAAACCTCACCCCAAAAAATCGAACTCTTGATCTCTCTTGGTGTGCCATTAATTGAGCCTCAAGCCTCTTCTCATACTTTCCTGTTGACGAATCAGCGACCGAGATTAAGTCCCTAATCAACGACTAAGATTAGAACTAGCTTGATCCTCGTCACTTATAACTTTCTCACCCATATTTTATTACTACACTTTAATATTTTTATTATCCTAAGTTTAGACTTAGGAACCCATTAAAAATATTAATTATTTTAATAACTCCTCATTTGGGTGGAATTTCTCCAAACGATTTCTGGGTCTTGGAGATCTCATGTGCTTTAGCCTTTCCACCATTTCGTGGTTAGAGCACATCCGATGCTACCCAAAATCAACACTCCCTCTTAGCGAGGAATGTGCTCTAGTAATGTTTCACCATAGAAGCATCACACTGATCCTCTGCATCGGTACTCTATGTTGATGCTTGGTTTGCTGGCCCACATCCACTGCACTGCTGCTTCTTGTACTATTGCCCATGACAATGCCACTTCCATTGCTACATCTGTACTGCAACTCCCTCTCAAATATGCTGCCTCATTCTACCCATAGCACTGCCACTGCTAATTGTTGCACTGCAACTCAGTTACTGAGAAGTAAGTAACTGACTTCGCCCTAATACTGACATCCAGGTCAGTTTGGAAGCCTTGTGATGTTGAGGCCACCTCTGCTGCTATCTTGTGCGCCCTTTGCTTCCACTGCGTTGCTGCAAACACCTTTGTTTCTCTCGCACTGTTGCAACCTCCACTACATTGCTACAGACTTCTGCACTCTAGCATTGCCTTGCCGCTCCATCACACCTTGCTCCACCCGACACCTGTCATCATGCTACTGTCGTTAAGGGCTCCCGTAGCTGGATGTGATCCAAGAGTTTGGGCACCTCAAGGACCCTGCCTCTACATGTAGTCCTCTCGACTACGACTCTGTCTCCCCACCTCTTCTCTAGAGACGCATGAGCACTCATGGCATAATCGTCATCAGTCTCGACGTCCTTCTCCGCCTTTGTTGGAGCTGCCTTTGAGTCAGAAGCTTCTCCCTTGCCTTTAATCATGGGGCACTGAGATGCATAATGTCCCAACTCCCCATAGTTGAAGCACTTGACCTTGGAGATATCTTTCTTCTTCCTCTTCTGAACCCCCTGCTGTCCCGCAGATGCTAGAGCTGCACCCTCCTCCTCCTTTTTCTTGATTCGAACTCCCTTATCGCTACTTCCCGCCTTGGTCAATCTCCTGAGCTCTTCCTATCGAAGAGCTGCGCACATCTCCTCCCAACTAGGGAGAGTCGCTTTGCCCAAAATGCTTTGGACAAACGTCTCCCAGTCCTCGAAGACTGCATTCAAAGCAGTGCTGATCATGAACTCTGGATCCGATGTAGACCCCACGGAAGTAAGCTGGTTGCAAATTCCTTGCAACTTAAGAAGGAAAGGATCTATCTCCTTTCCTTTCTGCATCTGATATGACCTCAATCGTTTCTCTAATAACATCTTCCGTTGTACGGAAGAGCCTTGGCATAAGGTGGTCAGAGTTTGCCACATCTCCCTTGCTGTGTTCTTTTCAACAATGTGTGGTATGACATGATCCTTGACCCTGTCTAGAATCATGCATTTCGCCTTCGCCTCAGACTTCTCATACTTCTCATTTGCATTCGGGTCAACTGGGACAACTGCTGTCTTCAAGGCATAGTCGTTGATTCGATTTTATCCAGGATTGCCAAGATCTTGGTCTTCCAGATGACAAAATTGGAAGCCTTGTCCAATTTGTCCTGATCCCTCAATCCGTTCACTGCCATTTTTGCTTCTCTTCTCTAGACTCCCTCTGAGTCCTGATTTCCCTCTAGGAAATCCTCCAGCCAACTGTCGAATCACTCCTCTCCAATCCTCCTTTGCCGCTGCAACTCGGATTTGGATTTCTTGGCTAGAAATCCGTCAAAGTAGTGATTCCCTCTATCTTGGTTCAGTCTCCTTAGACATTGTTTTGCACCGACAGAAACAATGTCCCACCAGCCCCTCAAATCAAAATCTGCACAACTCCCTTAGCCTCGACAACTGGAGAATTTGAGCCCTTTAGGCTTTGCGGAATCATTGCATGGGTTGGGTCAGCTCTCCTGGCCAACTGCGTCAATCCTTCCTGGCTCATAAAGATGACGTGGCTTTGCATGAGCCTAATTTGCCTCCCTTTGCTTCTGCGCTGGCCCTGATGGTTGATGCAACTACTGTGTGGGCTCCTCCCAACTGTTGTGTCTTCCCTTCCCGGATCAAAATGCTGACGCAGGCACTGCGTGAGCCTTTACGTCACCTTGTCTGCACTGTGTCACTCCTCTTTTTGCGTATCTGGCTTTGGAACAACGCTGTCACTTGGGACAGCTGCTTCTCTGTTGCAAATTCTCAGATTTTCTCGGTTGGTGTCTTCAGGCGCCTCTGATCTCCGATCGCTTTGATACCATGTGAAAATTTCTGAATCTAACACATTAGAAACCCCTACTACAACTTCTGGTTTACTATCTCCTACTTGTTCTTTACCATTAACAAGTTATTGAATTGCATAAACGAGTAAACACAAATGCAGCCTTCATAGATATACAAATCATGCACTAAAGTAAACAAAAACAATAACACAAGGGACACTGTTATTTTTGGACAATCGTCCCTGGAAAAACCCAATGCGGGAAAATCGGTGTAGCATATATGAGGGTTTTATTATTAAGTAGATTTCTAAATTCAACTAGGGTGCCAGAAATGGCTCACCCTTCAGAGAATGTCATCGGTAGTAATACCTCTATCCGGAGACAGATATTCCGGAAAATCAACAACCGAATGATCAATTCCATAGTGACTCTGGCTGTTCCTTGTGTTGGATAGCGAACGCTGTTCCAAGCACTGCTCTAGAACTGCATCACCCTCTCTCGGCTCTACGTGCGCTGATCTGCTCCCAGTTTGCCCCACAGAATCTCTCAGCGCTGCCTCTGAAGCCCTCTACGACTTTTGTGTCAGCCTCTACAACCCTCGTCCTCTGCGCTGGCTCCTATGGCCTCTGCGCCAACCCTCCTAGGCCTGCGCTGTCTTTCCCGGCACTTCGCTGCCTCTCTGCTATGTATTCTTCAACCTCTTGCTAAACTGTCCCTCACTGCAACTGATCACTTGCTCGACTTCCTCAACAAACCTCATCCTAGAAAATCAAACTCTTGATCTCTCTTGGTGTGTCTCTAACTGACCTTCAAGCCTCCTCTTATACTTTTCTTGTTGACGAATCAACGACTGAGATTAAGTCCCTAATCAATGGCTAAGATTAGAACTAGCTTGATCCTCGTCACTTAGAACTTTCTCACCCATATTTTATTAATACACATTAATATTTTTATTTTCCTAAGTTTAGACTTAGGAACCCATTAAAAATATTAATTATTTTAATAACTCCTCATCCGGCTGGAATTTCTCCAAACGATTTTTGGGTCTTGAAGATCTCATTTGCCTTAGCCTCTCCACCAAATGTCATGGCTAGAGCACATTTGATGCTACCCAAAATCAACAATGTCGACTTTAGAGGGAGCTAGAGGCATAAATTAACTTGAAGGATCTTACAACTTGAAATTTGGAGCAACATCGATAGACTTGGCAATAAGAAGAGACACTGTGGGATACATAGTATATTCCTAAGGTAGAAAATGTGGCAGTTGAGAACTAGGAAAGTTGAAGTACTCATGACATGATGAAGTCATGTAGCAGCTGTATGACTCCATTAATGAAGTTGGAAGCTGATGTATTGATAATGATCCTTTCTATGAAGAGGACTGGTACAAACTTAGGCTTGTGGATGTCTCCTCCTTGGTTGAGAGGGAGCGAGGATGAACATCGTATTCTCCTTGTGTCATGTACTATGGCCAAGACTAACAGTCGTAAGCCTTGTAAAGGCACGAAGGAGAATGGTGGATTGGATAAGCATTTGGGACCGATATTCTTTGAGGATTTGAATCCATGATAAGAATAGTCTCGATGACCGATATTCTTTAAGGAAGTGTATCCAAGATAGCAATAGTCCTGTGAGGACATACTTGGTGAACATCTGGATGGGGTATATGCCTAGAGAGGCGGTGGTGTCCAAATTTATGCCTCCCAACATTGTGCTTTGATCTAATGGAGAGATAGAGCTTGTTAGTCAAGGCCTTGCTATTCTTGACAATGCTGTCTATGATGATGCTTATCAATCTGAATCCCTTCTTATGAGAATATTTCAACTTGAGAGTATCCTGTTGTGTCATTATGAATACCTCCCTAGTCAAGAGGGAGTGTTGGAAATGTAACTAGTGTCAGCCTTCATAATGCAATTCAAATGTACTACTGATATATTTATTCATTTATTATATTAATTACGTTTAGTCAAAGCACGTTCTTCATGCTTATAGGGTCAATTGAGTCAAAAGAAAAAATATTGAGTCAAGTCCCATTTGGACTTGTAAGAAAAAGGAAAAATTATTTTATTTGAGTCAAAGAGTCAAAATGTTATCCAAAATACCAAGTCGTCCCTCCTTGGTCAAGTCGGCCCTTCTTGGTCAAGTCGGCCAAAAGAGGTCGCTATTTGACCTCCTGGACATATATAAATACAAGACAGTTCGACCCCAACCATTCACTCACTCATTCACATTGATTTCTATGCAAGATGAAGAAGAAAACTAGCCGAAGTCAAAGGAGAGAAGGGACAGTCAAATGAGAGAGAAAAAGAGCTGATTTCTGCCCTAGTTCTGTTTACACGTGTGAGTTTTCCTGAGGCAAATTCTGTGCTACTGCAGGCCTGAAATTTCAGGGGCCAAAATTTCAGGAGATGACCAGATTTCAAAGATTTGGTCAACATTGACTTCCGTTGACTATGACTTGTTAGAGATGGCTTGGAGGAGGGTTGACTTGGGTCTTTATGGCAGTCTTGGTTTTGCTCTTGGGACTTGGATATCTCACTTTTATCTGATTCTATAAAAAGAGGATTTCTTGGGTTTTCCCCCTCGTGGGGCTTTGCCTTGGCTTGGAGCCTAATTTCTTGTGTTCCTTGTCTCTTTGTTGTCTTCATGTTTTGTACATTTTTGGTAATTGCTTGATGAAGGGAATATAAATTTAACAAGAAGCCAACAAACATTCACAAGTAATTATCAAGTTAAGAGAAATCAACCCTAATTTACTAGCATCTTGGTTCCTCAGCAAGAGGGAGTTCAAAGTCTACTTCAGAGACACGCATGGCAAAAGTGAAGTACACTTCCCTTGGTAAGAGGGAGTGTTGAGATTTTGTACGTTAGAAAGTGTTTAGCCCTCTTTAATGCATGGCCTAGCATTAAAGTGATAGGGGCAAAGAGGGCCCAAAAGTTTAGTTTGTGAGATACAAAGTCAATGTGCTTTTATAAGTTAAAAATGTGCTTTTAAGAAAACACAAGTATGTTTCTTAAAAAGCACAAGTGTGTTTTCTCATAAGGTGAGATTTAGTGATACATGTGAGCATGACTTGGATCATGATCTTATCCATCAATTAAGATTTAATCTGAGCCGTTGATTTCTTATGAGAGCCTATAAACTCACAATGAGGGTTAGAGGCAAATTATTAATGAGAGAGTCATTAATGAGGACATTCATTCTTGAGAGATTCATGTGATGGTGAGAAATTAATGAGAGAATCATTAATGAGGAGAGAGATGAGGATTTGAAGTTTGCTTGGAAGTGCTGAATTTTATGAAGGAGGCCAAATTTCTGGAGGAGGACGAGATTTCTGCTGCAGTTTTGGCACAAAATTTGAGGACCGTATAGTGCCGACGTCAGTTGTATGTTATAGTGATGTCATCTACATATTTTACGAGCACAAAAATCTAGAAGACAATAGGAAATTCGAGGAGGAATTCTGCTCTACTATACAGTCTGTTGGCACAGATTTCTTGGAAAAAGGACAATGCATTTATAACAGTACAGACAGGCTTTATTGAGTATTTAATGCTGTAAATTTCTCATTAATTCTTCTGTAAATTCTCTGATAATTCTGTCGTGTAAATTCCAAGAAGAAGAAGAAAATAAAACCATCATTCTGTTGGAAATACCGAGAGGGGGGGTGAATCGGTATTTCTTTTTCCGACTATTGTTTTACTAGTTAAAACATTTATATTCAGAACACAAGATGAACAAGAAGAATAAATGCTTTTATTCATATAATCTTTGCAGTAAAATAGATACAATATATAAGTGGTTGCAATCAGTTGCCAAGCACCAACTTCGACTTTTGTGAGGCTCCAACCTCCAGAGCTCCAACTCTATTTTGCCAAGGCAACAATCTTGGACTTAGGAGCACCAACTCCCAAGGACTTCAATCCTTCCAGTTCCTGAGACACCAGTCCCAAGGACACCAATCCTTCTTATTTCTAAGGCACCAATCCAAAATACTCCAATCCTTCTTACTTCTAAGGCACTAGCCCCAAGGACTCCAATCCTTCTTACTTCTGAAGCACCAGCCCCAAGGGTTCCGACCCAATCTTGTCAAGGCACATTTGATAGTAATGTTCTGCTCTCAGAACTCTTCATTACTGAGTTCTGTCTGTTTACTGCTTCATTGTAGTCTCCATGCGACAACACCAATGACAACCAATCTTCTTATGAAGGAGTCTTTACAACTCTTCATATTGTCCACACAGAGTCTTCAATAGCCTTTGTGCTCTCTAATAATGTTTTCACACAACTTTAGTCAGTCTACTGTTAGCTGCACTAAGTTCTGTATAAAGAACAACTCTCTGTTCAAGCATCTGTTCTAATGTCATAGCGAATGCTTCAGCATGACTGCTTCTTTGCTGGCTACTTCTCCCTTCAAATAATGTTAGACAAAACTTTATTCACTACATCACATAGTTATTCTTCACACTCCATTGTATACTTGGTTTATTCATCATAGGTTTGAGTCTTTCACAGGGTGATACGATCAACAAAGATGTTCATTCTTTGATTGCCTCCTTTCTTGTTGGTCCTTCGGCCCTTTCCTGTTCTGCTGGACCCTCACACTGACTTTGTTTCCTCCAGCTTATTTCAACAACGTTCAACACACTTTGTTCTCTGTTTTTCCTGTTTTTATGCATTCGTCATAGAGGTCTATCGGTTTCCTTTTTTTTTGCTGGCTCTTCGGCTTCCTCCTCGGTCTCTGTAGTTTCCTCTGCATCGTTTGATCCTTCAGCTTCCCTCCTTGGTCGCTGTGGCTTCCTCTGTCTCTTCGTGCTCACCAACTCTCCTGAGACACGTTGATTCAATGGAGAGGTCCGAATAATACACAGAGAATACATATTCTAAGTTAAAACTATAACAACACTCCTTTCTTTCATCATCATGGGTATACACAGGATGTTTCCAGTTCAACAGAGATGACTGTACTAGTCAGGACGGCCCCTGCCTGCCACGTCACCATCGCAATCGCAATTGGCATTATTCTGCCTACTGAACCCCGTGCAATACATTTTTGAATTACACAGGAAATATATGAAAAACCACGAGCGAAGCGCTAAGTGCGGACTTCAAAAATATTACTCTCGCATCTATAACTGCTTCGGGTCCGCTTTGTAATCACAATCAGCAGTCGCCAATGGTCGATGGTTGATGGCCAATGGACGCGATATATATATTAACTGTGTTACAATTGGACCATGGGGTCCGCGGCAAATTTCGCAATCGGCACTTTCGAAACAGCAAGGCTTTAAGCTCTTGCGATATGGTAGATGCGATATGTCATTAAACTAGAGCACAATGTTGCAGTGGGTCCGCGTATATATATATATATATATATATATATATATATATATATATATGTTGCAATTTGCAAGTGTTTAACATGGCGAGGCTTAAGGCCCGTATACATAACAATATATATGAAATACTACCCAGACTTCACCTGTTTATATACTCGGAGATATATGTCGTCGGGTCTGCATATATGTATCGCAATCAGGGGGTTGGGGTGATGGCACATAGCCGAACCGCCGATTTCTACTGCCGTCGATATTTATGTATATGCCCGCTCCGATAGCGTATTCCACGCACACATAGATAAACTTTGCCTTTTCGTTTTGATAGTGTATTGTATATATGTATGGTTTTTGCCGCCGATAGTGTATATGGCCTATATATAATGTATATATGTACATGCCGCCGATAGTGAAAATGCATATATATATATATTATATATATATTTATATATATATATGATATATAAGTCTGCGCCTCCGATAATGTAAATGCATGTATATATACTATATAGCTCTGTTTTGCTCTCTGCTTCCTCCGATAGCTTTGTTTGCTCCTCTGTTTGCTTTATTTGCTCCTCTGTATACCATTTTCTCCTCCGATATGTTCTTCTATGGCATATATATATGACATATATATATGGCTCCTCCCGTAGCTTCGATTGTGGCCCCCCTTGTTCCAGTGTGGCTCCTCTGGCTTGGCAATGCCTTTCAAGTCCTCCTCTGATACCTTCATACCTTGATGGCTTCTACCTTTTCCGATATGCTTCTCTTGCTCTGATATTTTGTAGTATGCCTTTCTTGTTGACTCCTCCGTTAATAGACTCTTGCTTATGGCTTGGCTATCCTGATGGCCTTGCTCCTGTCTTTTCATGGATGTACTCTGCTTCCCCTTGGCTTCATATCATCATCTAGTATCTAGAATATTGCCATATTGACATCAATGACAACCTAGGTCAACAATCTCCCCCTTTGTTATTGATGGCAATATTCTTCTTCTCTCCCCCTATCAAATTGCTTTTGTTCTTCATGAATGGTAGATTTTCATGGGTCTGTGACTCCCCCTGTCATAGTGTTCTTCTTCTTTTTACTCAAGATAGAAAGATTGATGCTTTATCATCAATTAGCACATTATTCCCTCTTCATGTCTTAGAACTACTCTATCATGGCTTCAACAATGCTTAAAGATGCTCTACGTCAATGCTTTCAATCAAATTGCAAATAGCCATACACCAAGTGTCCAAGTCCAGGTTTTTATGCTTCAAACCATATTGCTGTCTCTACGGGCAGAATTGAGAGACCTTCATAGTCTGAATCAAGAGAAAATGCCATTGAAATTTTCTTTCTTGTAATCTTTCTTCAAATTCGAGTTCTTTTGTGTCTCTGTGCTTCTCCTTGAGTCACTGCCATCCAGTATGCAACATAACTGCGTTTGAATGAAATGTTGAGAGGTTGTGCCTTACTGCTGCTATATTTTCTCAATGACCAGTCTTAGCATAAGTTATATTTGACTGCACCACATTCTCCTTTCTATGAGCCATCTTTTCCTTGTGTTCTTGTACATATCTCAGCAAGTTATTTCCCTAGCAGATTTAGATATCCAATCCGTTACTGTCTTGTAAAATCATTCTGCTGATTTGCATCTTTTTCCAATGCTTCAGTTTGTTATATGCTGCCAGCTGCTCTTACTTCAGAATCCATTCCAGATGTATCTATTTGTTTGAAGATTGCCTCTATTTAGTGTCCATAATTTCTGTTCTCACATCAAATCCCGGAGTCAAGACATTTAGCATCTGTAATATCAACACCATAATTATTTGCCCTATTTCTCTAGCATTAGATGACTTTCTCTGTTGCTCCAAATACTACTTAGGGATTAAGTGAAGGCATCTTTAACAACAGTCCAAAGAATGGTTACAGGATCATATTCTCCAATGGAGTACCCCTGAGAAATGATCTTTATCAAAGAATGACTGTTAATATAGCTGAACAAGGATTTCATAGGGACCCTTTCACTAATAGCTTCCGCAATAATGATCAAGAATCACAGGCCCCCCCTAAATGTAGGCATCATCTCTTTTGGTAGAGTTTTCCCATCAAATGCTTAGATTGTCAAAATTCAGGCCAATGACACATGTTGTTGGCTGGAGAGTTCAAGGGACTGTCTGATTGTATTTGCTTCCTTCTCCATACTTGTGTAACTTTCTCCTTTTGCATGGTTCTAGCTTGTGTAAGAGCCCATGTTAAGTTACAATTTCGTGCTATATGACCAATGTTATGACACTTGAAGCATTCTACATTGTTCATGAATAAGAATTCATGATTTCTTCCTGCAAAATTGTTTCTTGGACATTGTTGGGACTATAATATCTATCTCCATGGCATGGTTGGGTACCATAACATCTATCTTTATGATATGCTTTACAGTCTTTTGCCATGTGACCAAAGTTTGTACAAGAATAACAATAACCAAAAATGAACTTTGGTACTTGGGAGATGGAGATTTCCTTGATGTACTTCTGAAGCCTTTTTGCCTTGAGATCCTTTGATGATAACCATTGCCTCTCGCATTTTTGACATCATCTATATTTCTTCTTGGAGCAGGATTTCTTCTATTGTAGCCTTGATTTTTCTTCTTGCCTTTGCTGGAATTGAGAGCATCACCATTTCTTTCTGGCTTCTTCACATCCCTTTTGTTTAAAGCATTTTCATTCTTGTTTGAGGATTCACGTGCATACCCGTGACCTGATTATCAAATGGACATCTGTGATAGCTAAGCATGTCTTCCAAGGCTTGAGAGCTCTTCAAGATTTTGTTCATCCCTTCAACCTTTGTTCTAGTTGACTTGAGAAGGTATCTTCCTGATTCTTTGCTTTATTCAATTGATTTGTCACAGATATGACTTCTTCACGATGCTTTCCTTTGCTTTGATGTAAGATTGGCAAACTCTTCATCCCTTTCTTGTACTTGAAGCTTGATGAGGTCAACTTTCTTCCTTGTTTGATCTTGGTCACCAACTAGTGCTATCTTCTTAAATTCCTCATTTTCCTTTTTCAAATTGTTAATCTCTTCCATGGCAGTCATAAGTTGAGCGAGGAGTTCTTCTACAAAATCTTTTTCATTCTCTTCATCTTCTAGGTCTGCTTTAGCCTTGATGTCATCATTCTCATGTTCAACTTCTATGATGGGTTTTGGATTTCTTTCTATATTTCCATCATCTTCTTGACTGATGGTCATGGTTAATGCTCCTTTTGAGTGAAGGTCATGAAGTTTGTCCCATATACCCTTTGCTGATGAATATTTTCCTAGATTGTTCTTGACAGAATCAGGTAGCCCAGTCAAGATTGCCTTCATTGCTTTTGCATTGTACTCCTTGGATTCTTCATCCATCCTGCTATCAACAATCACTGATTTCCAGATTTCAATGCCTTGAGTCTGTAGGAAATTCCTCATTCTTGCTTCCCATATACTAAAGTTCCCATTAAGCCTCGGGGCCTCCTCAAATTGATTGTCTTCTATTTTAGTAGTACAAGGAGACACATCCTTAGGAGGATTGGAGACTTTCTTCCCTGACTTAGCCATTTGTGTTCTAAAGGTCAACCTTCAAGCTGTTAAGCTTTGAATGAAGGTACTGGCTTTGATACCAATTGTTGGAAATACTGAGAGGGGGGGTGAATTAGTATTTCTTTTTCTGACTATTGTTTTACCAGTTAAAACATTTATATTCAGAACACAAGATGAACAAGAAGAATAAATGCTTTTGTTCATATAATCTTTGCAGTAAAATAGATATGATATATAAGTTGTTGCAATCAGTTTTCAAGCACCAACTTGGACTTTTGTGAGGCTCCAACCTCCAAAGCGCGAACTCTATTTCGCCAAGGCAATAATCTTGGACTTAGGAGCACCAACTCCCAAGGAATTCAATCCTTCTAGTTCCTGAGACACCAGTCCCAAGGACACCAATCCTTCTTATTTCTAAAGCACCAATCCAAAAGACTCCAATCCTTCTTACTTCTGAGGCACTAGCCCCAAGGACTCCAATCCTTCTTACTTTTGAAGCACCGGCCCCAAGGGTTCCGACCCAATCTTGTCAAGGCACATTTGATAGTAATGTTCTGCTCTCAGAACTCTTCATTACTGAGTTCTGTCTATTTACAACTTCACTGTAGTCTCCATGCTACAACATCAATGACAACCAATCTTCTTATGAAGGAGTCTTTACAACTCTTCATATTGTCCACACAGAGTCTCCAATAGCTTTTGCGCTCTCCGATAATGTCTTCACACAGCTTTAGTCAGTCTACTGTTCGCTGCACTAAGCTCTGTATAAAGAAAAACTTTCTGTTCAAGCATCTGTTCTAATGTCATAGTGAATGCTTCAGCATGACTGCTTCTTTGCTGGCTACTTCTCCCTCCAAACAATGTTAGACAAAACTTTATTCACTACATCACATAGTTATTTTTCACACTCCATTGTATACCTGGTTTATTCATCATAGGTTTGAGTCTTTCACAGGGTGATACGATCAGCAGAGATGCTCATTCTTTGAGTGCCTCCTTTCTTGTTGGTCCTTCGGCCCTTTTCTCTTCTGCTGGACCCTCACACTACCTTTGTTTCCTCCAGCTTATTTCAACAACGTTCAACACACTCTGTTCTTTGTTTTTCCTGTTTTTATGCATTCCTCATAGAGGTCTATCAGTTTCCTTTTTTTCGCTGGCTCTTCGGCTTCCTCCTCGGTCTCTGTAGTTTCCTCTGCATCGCTTGATCCTTCGGCTTCCCTCCTTGGTCGCTGTGGCTTCCTCTGTCTCTTCGTGTTCACCAACTCTCCTAAGACACGTTGATTCAATGGCGAGGTCCAAATAATACACAGAGAATACATATTCTAAGTTAAAACTATAACAACGGTCCTTTCTTTCATCATCATGGGCATACACAGAGTTTTTCCAGTTTAACGGAGATGACTGTACTAGTCAGGACGGCCCTTGCCTGCCACGTCACCATCGCAATCGCAATCAGCATCATTTTGCCTATTGAACGATCGTTCAGGCCTCTTGAACTATCAGAACTGTTATGATATGCATTTTGGCCCTTTAAACCCCGCGCAATACATTTTTGAATCACACAAGAAATATATGAAAAACCATGAGCGAAGCGCTAAGGGCAGACTTCAAAAATATTACTCTCGCATCTATAACTGCTTCGGTTCCGCCTTGTAATCGCAATCGGCAGTCGCCAATGGTCGATGGCCGATGGATGTGATATATATATTAATTGTGTTACAATCGGACCATCGGGTCTCCCGCAAATATCGCAATCGGCGCTTTCAAAAACGACAGGCTTTTAAGCTCTTGCGATATGTCGGATGCGATATGGATATAAAACAGAACACATGTTGCAGTGGGTCCACGTATATATATATATATAATATATATATGTTCCATTTGCAAAGTGTTTAACGTGGCGAGGCTTAAGGCCCGCATACATAACAATATATATGAAATACTACGTGGACTTCACTTGTTTATATACCCAGACATATGTGTTGTCGGGTCCGCATATATGTATCGCAATCGGGGGTTTGGGGTGATGGCACATAGCCGAACCACCGATTTCCACTGTCGCCTATATTTATGTATATGCCTGCTCTGATAGTGTATTTTGCACACACATATATAAACTCTGCCTTTCCACTCCGATAGTGTATTGCATATATGTATGGTTTTTGCCGCCGATAGTGTATGTGGCCTACTATATATATGTTATGCTACGATAGTTGCACCAAAAAGCATATATATACTATTATATATATATATATAAGTCTGCGCCTCAGGATAGTGTGTAAATGCACATATATACACGAGGTCTATATATATATATATAATTTATATATAGCATATATATATATATTATCTATATATATAAGTCGCGCCTCGGATAGTGGTAAATGCCACATATATACACGAGTCTGCGCCTTCGATATGTAAATGCATTGTATATTATTACTATTAGGCTTTTTTGCTCTCTGCTCCTACCGATGATAGCTTTGTTTGTCTCCGTTGCTTCTCTGTTGTTCCTCTGTACAGGTATTACATTTGCTCCTCCGATATATTCTTCTTTATGGCATGCAGATAGCATATATATACTATAAGTATAATATATATTAATATAATATATATATATATATGTCTACTCCTGTAGGTCCGATTGTGGCTCCCCTTGCTCCAATGTGGCTCCTCTGGCTTGGCAATGTCTTTCAAAGTCCTCCTTTGATACCTTCATACCTTGATGGCTTCTGCCTTTTCCGATATGCTTCTCTTGCTCTGATATTCTGCAGTATGCCTCTCTTGTTGACTCCTCCATTAACAGACTCTTGCTTGTGGCTTGGCTATCCTGATGGCCTTGCTCCTGTCTCTTCATGCATTTGCTCTGCTTCCCCTTGGCTTCATATCACCATCTAGTATCTAGAATATTGCCATATTGACATCAATGACAACCTAGGTCAACACATTCTCTAGGCTTTCCCCTTTTTGGGGTTTTGCCTTGGTCATTGACCAAAATTACTTGAGTGCTTTGTTTGGTTGAGCATTTACTGTTTTCAGCTAAATGGCTTAAACATTCTTGTTGTGAAATGAGTAATTAATGTTTTCACTAGAATAATTTATAGGGAAAAGATATATCAAGTGAGCACAAGACAACGAGATAGTGAGATCTCAGTGATTGGGTAGAGAAGGACATTCATTGAAGTTTGTAGGGTCCGCGTAAGAAGAACAATGGGCAACATGTGAAAAGGATCTAGCAACTAGCAAGATTGAAGGACAGATTTTGATTGGTTGATTCATTGGAAATATTCTAGGTTTTGTCGTTTGTATTTTTCCTCAGAGGGCCATTTTCCTAATAAGAGAGCCTTAGTATGTCGGAGATAATTTATTAATGAAACAACATATTTGAAGGAAAGAATTTATTTGTTTGCATGTGTATGAGATTGGTGTCATTTTGCTTTGGAGTTTATCTTTTATTTACTTGTTAAAATTCATACAATGCTTTTTATCAATGTTCCACCAAGTTTTCGGGACTGGGGGATGTGGGAATAGGGAGACACATAGGGGGGACATGTGGGAGCACCCTCAAATTTTGGGGAAATTCAAGGGGGATGAGGACCTATATATATATATATGTATGATTCATACATTATATATGATTCAATGAAATAGACTCGAAACGTCGACATATTAAAGATGAGCATTGTGGAAAATCCGATCTCCTCTCAAAAACAACCACGCCACAGTAACCTGCAATCCAAAATAGAAATAGTAAAATATTGTATATATTGATTTAAATTCATCATTCATTATTCTAGAATCCGATTAATAAAGCAAAATAGTAGATACTAAAGTTTGAAGATTGGAATAGTAAATTGAAATTACTCAAACTCAAAAATAGTAAAAAGTGACGAATCAAAGCCTTGGTCTAAGGTCATTATTACCTAGAGTCAAGACTCAAAAGTTAAAATTAAAAAGAACAATGGACAATGAACTAATGTTATCAGAACCAGATCGGTGATCGAACTAGGTGACCCCAAAACTAGGAACTAAAAATAATATACTGGACCTAAAAATCAGTCAACCAAACAATACTTCAGTATTCAAAACTTGGGAAAAATTATGTAAATATCCATGTGCATCCATATGATTCCAAACCATTAAGCCCCAAGGGATAGCTCAGTTGGTCGAGTTCCTGTTGCTAATTACTTTACCTATCGGGAGGTCACAAGGTCAAATCTCCTTGACACCTCGAGGGTTAGGCCTTGCTACTTTGGCCGACAGGTAGATCCCTTCGGGTTGATCTACCTGGATTTTCCCATGGATGTAGTGGCCATTCAGTGTCCGTGAACCACATTAAAAAATAAATAAATCCAAACCATTACACAAATATACAAAGTTTCTCATACATATAGCAAGCTGCAAGGGTGCATATAAGTAAAATAACACCAAGTGCAATCCATATTTGAACCAAAAATACATCAACATGGAGGTTCTAGATGGCCTCTATAATCTAAAAAATTCATGCTACAACAAATAGCTACATATCATCAAAAAATCATTGCATATATTGCTATCCTCATCATCAATATCACCCTCTACGCATTAAAATAGGATAGAAAAAACTTAACATGTCAAGTTGAGATTTTGTTTGAGCGAGAGGTACAAGTTTACTAGGGTCATCACAAGGAGTTCAATTATTAATGCCACCAACATTGAGGTACATGGAGGGCCTGTTGTTCTTGATTAAATGCTAGTTCTAGACCCTCATACATGATAGAATCTAATGGAAACGTTGCAATCCCCCCAATCCTGAAATCTTGAAAGATGTTTTGCTGGATTTTGAGTGGGATCTAAAATTCTACTTTCTCCATATGAACTCCAATGAGATCAGAACTGCTCTCAAACAACCCGAGTTAATTAATGGTAATGTTAAAAATTAAAGTAAAGGGGAGTGTCACCTTTATTTTAATAATTTAACATTACCATTAATTACCTAGTGTTAGTAGGGACCTAGGGTTCAATATTAGGCTTCTCACTCATAAATTATTGTTTTCAAGCGAATTTAAGGGGGATACCCACAAGCACCCCTTTTGGAGAAACACATCCCCCACAATGGGAAAATGTTTCCCTAAGTTTCCCCAAAAGGGGGATGGGGGCAAATGTTTCCCCAGGCGTCCCCCCTTCCTGGGTGCGCGGGAAATGTGGGGTGCGTGCACCCGAACCTGGGGGATGCACCCCCATGGAACACTACTTTTTATCTAGTAGATTTGTAAATAATTTTTACAGCAAAGTTATTTACTAGGTGATAAGTTGCTAGGAGCTGGGGATAGAAATTAACAGACCAGTGTAGTCATAAACAGTAAGCAGGTACCAAAGTTGGCATGTTATCTCTTTTGTCCACGGTGGAGCAAATGGAACTGTATTTTCAAATAAGGTGGGCCATGGCCATAGCCTCTACCAATCTTAATAAAGTTCTACTTTTGTCAAAATCAGGGCAGCATTTACTTCAAACAATTTCAAAAGGTCCTCAACGTGATCAAACTGTCACTCGAAGGAATTAATCCAATGTTCATATCAATTTTTTGGTTGGAAGTTAACGTTGACCTCTGCACTTTAATTGCATACGTCAATTTTTTTTTTCCTCTTCTTTCCTTGTGGAACCAAAATTTGCCCTTGTGTGTTTTTAGATTTTACCTTTTTTCCCCGGAAATCGCCACTACGCTTCGTACCATACAATCCTTTCCATTTAGCAGATAACTTGAAAGTTGTCTTAACATCTGCAAGACTGCAAGATGGTGAATTAATTGTACCCAAGGTTCTTTGCTGAGAGTAAGACAGATGTGTAGAAATTTTGAAATTAAATGGGTATCGCTGAAGGTTATCATATGATATGTCCAGCAATAAATGAACCCAATGAATAGCAGGAGCTAGCAAACTATCAACTTTCTCTGCCAGGCATATATAAAAGGCCAGGTGACAGACCTAACTTCTATGATATTCTAAGGTGCTGATATTTGAAGGATACATTGCTATTTACTTTCAAGTTTCTAGCTTTTGCTTGTGTGTCACTTTCAAGCTTCTCCACGTACGAAGATTTTCTTAGAAGCATTTGCATGTATCTGTAGATTTTTCTGTCTGCCAATCACCCATATGGTGAGAACTAACATATATGAGGTTGTACACACCACTCACTAACCAAATTACACAGAGCTCCCTTAATACATATTTCCTTATGCAAGTACTCTATACATTAATATGGATAATACCAAATTAAAGCTAGATAGAAATCTGAGTCGTCACAGCTTAAGGCAAAAATATTGTTGATTTTCTAGTGCTAATTAAGACAAGCACAATTTTCTGCCACTGATAATTACTTCCAATGATATACAGTCTTACTTTAGCATATTTCGGAACATCATTAAGCAATTACACTCAGAAAATTCAACAGTAGATGCAACAGAAACAGTACAGGTCATAGTAGAAAGACCATGCATAGTGGACACCAAAATTTTAACCTGGGAAACCCAAACTTGGGAGAAAACCTAGCAATCTTTTCTAGGAGAAATTGTTCAATTCAGCAAAAGTACAATCTGATAATCTCAAGTCAAACTTGGTCAACCCAGACCAAAGAACCAGCACAGGTCAAACCTGGTCAAACATGCCTAAATTCGGCCTCCTGCAGCTGCCCACAAATTCTGTCAACCCAGAGTCGAATAGGTTGAATTTTGGCCTCCTGCTGCAGCCTAGAAGCTCAGTCAAACTGCCCAGAATATACTTGGTCAAACAGATCAGAATCTCAGTCAAACTGCGGTCAAACACTGCTCGGAATTCAGTCAACCTGCCTTAGAAATTTTGGTCAACTGCCTTAGGAATTTTGGTCAAACGGCCTCAGAAATTTCGGTCAACTGTGCCCAGAAAAAAAGGGTCAAACAGCAGCCAGAAAACTCAGTGAAACAGTGGTCAACGCTGGTCAAATTTCTTAGTCGAACTTTGTTCTTCTTCTCTCTCTCCTTCGCATATGTGAATGGAAGAATGGATGATTCTGAGTGTGATCTGAATTGTCCAAATGAGGGGCCGAATTGGTATATATAGTGGTCAAAGGAGGTGGGTTTGATCAAGGGTCACACCCATTTGCATGGTGGGGCCGACATGTGATTTTGGGGCCTACATGTGCTCCAAAACTTATAATTTAAATTCAGATTTCTTTTTCTTTCAATGGCTGACATATGTAGCTGGGGGATACTGACCGCAGCTACCCAAAAAATCAAGAAAATTGTGAAACTGAATTTTCACCTTAAGCTTGTAATGTGCCCAGTAAACAGAAAATTGCATTTGAGCCAGAAGCCTCACCAGCTAAACTGAGTTTATCTTACATTTGTTTCTACTGTTTTTATGTGCAGACTGGTTTTGACATGGAAGATATTCTAAGAAAGTATATACGGTATTCTTTAAATGAGAAACCATTCAATCCTGATTTGGTAGCAGGCCTTATTCATCTCAGGAAATCTTCAATGCTAGACGATGCCAGTGTTGCAGAAGTTTTAAATGAGGTCTCTCGACGCATTGTTAAGGAAAAAGGTAAAACTCTTCCTTTCTCTCTGTCTTGACTCTTGTTAGCTGGTGAGTTTAAGAGTTTTGGATGCATTTTGATCTCAGACGCAACTGCTATTTTTACAGAAATCAGTTTTTCAGAACTGTTTCTCAGTACAATAAAATTCTTAATAAATATGTGTGGGTTTTGAACAGTACTAGCTTAAAATAAGATTTGCTGCTTATTAATTAAGGCAATTCAATTAGTAATCTTTGGATTAATACGAGAAGATATACACATGGCTGGGAAATAAATTGGCCAAGCATACATTGATGTTATGGCCTGCATAATAAATATTGTACAACTAAATTCTAATCTGACACATAAGGCAAAGATGAAGATCAACAAAATTATCGAGGATGTCAATAAATCATCTTAGATCCAGGAATTAGTAAACACTCTTCTCTTCCTACAATACTCAATTCAATTTCTCTATGTATACGTGTTCTCAAAATTTCCATGCTTTGAAAACTCAGGTACTCTTGCGGTGTGATTTGGGTGGTAGTTACCAGTGTTGCAAACATCCTGATTTTCTCGCGATTTTTTGGTCTAGCTGATGTTTGCTGATTTTCACTGATATTTTGGTGATATCTTGATTTTGCTAATGTTTGTTGATTTTTTACCAATATTTTCGTGATTTCTATGATTTTTTGGTTTTCCGGACCCTTGTGGAATTTATTCCGATGCCGATGTTTGCAACATTTGTAATTACTAATTAGAGATAACACTCTCACTCACATAAACATATATATATATATATATATATATTGCAAACTCAATGCTTCATAAATTAAAGGAAAGGAGCAAAGAAGCCACTAGAAACATATTGAGTAATTTTGTTTTGGGAAAGGTATATGAATCATTGTTGAAAGACAAGGGGTATAGCATATTGTAGAGGGGAGGCCTTAGGAGATTGCCCCATTATCAAATATGATCCGTTAAATGAAAGGGTGTGCTCACAATAAAGGGAAGTGACTGGTATTAGATTCACATGTATGTATATGTTGACTAAAAGAGAAAAAAGCTGAAATGAAAGATAAAAGGGTATCTGTCTGACGTGGATTTGTATTTGTATTTGCACTGCTTCTTTGTGTGGTATTTTTATTAATCAGTTAGTTAGCTCTTCCTCTGCTTTTAGTAGTGTAGTGATAGGATTTACTCTCACACTGCCAATGTGTATTCACACTAGCTATACTTCTGAGGCCCATTGACCAACTTTGTGGTCATTTATTGGAGATTAGTAAAATTATGTTATCTTTTCTCCCATTCACACATCGCATTACTCTTTTCCTTTCCTCTACATCAATCAAGTCTTTATAGCATAAATTGTGACAAGGCAGCTTACATTTTCAGCCATGTTTTGAAATACTTTGGCTTCTAAAGTGATTTGCCTGATTTAGAGGAGTAAGGTGAGTTACTTATCAGTGCTATCTTACTAAAACATAAAATTACGTTTTAACCCATAATTTTTTATAATTCATTGTTATTTAAAAATTCAGCATGCTGTCATAAAAAGTTAACAATTTTTCATTCCTATACTAAGGTGATTTATTTTGATATTTTTTTTTAACACATGCAAAATCATGAGTCCCCATCATTTCAAAACAGCCATAAAAATGATGTGATGAAAGTCTGTCATTAATCTGTTGCTGTTACAAAGTTTTCAGAATTATATTTAGTATGCTATGAATGATAAAAAGAGAGTTATGGCTGAAAAATTGTATCTTGTGCACTATATTTCTTTTATTTGATGCTATGGTTATTATGATGCACATTAACGGTTTAACCAAAAGTACATGTTGTATAAGTGAAATCCCTAGATGACCTACATGTAGGGTGGTGACGAAGGTCTTTTGAGGTATGAAGTAATGGATGAAAATTGTTTATCTATGTACGTGTATCTGTGCACATGCATTTATAGCTTATGTACATATGTTGGAGTGGAATGAAATGGATCCATTCTGGTCATATCCCCCCTTCGTCTGGTGGACTTATTGTCAGAGGCACACCTGGCTACTGCCTCCTAGGATGTTTAACTTGCAGTATCATTTATGGAATGAATTGGTAGGGCATATTAGTGAGGTGTTTGTGTAGCTATCTGAATTTGTTGCATCCTCTATTTTTTTGTGATTGTAAATATGCAATGTGCTTATTATCATTGGTATTGTTACACCTCGACATGGTGGTGAAGGACTCTGGGCATAGGTGAAAAAAATCAAGCCAAGGAGACAAAGGGGGTTCTCAGTTCTTAGGTCTGAAACTGCATAACTTGTATATAGGTTACTTTTGAAGTAATAGGCCCTGAAGCACTAAGTTAGCCACCATTTGCCAGTTGTGTTATGATGTTGGGGTGGAGTCAGATAGCGATCTACAGCCTAACACTATGTTGAGAGGTGGCAATGATCGACAAGTGCCGTGGACCATAAGAGTAGGGTCTCTTATGAAAATTTGCAATGATAATATCATTTTCCCTATTGATGCATAGGACTGTCCAGAAGATAAAACTTACTAATCACATACCTGTAGGCTAAGTAGGTTCATTGACATTGCATATTAATGTACAAATACCATTATTTTGAATTGTTGTGTTCTACAAGAAGGAACATGTTTATCAATCAGTATAAGAAATGGGTGCTTGAACTTTGACACAGGTTCGTAAGTCTATTTCAAAATGTAAGACCATTCAAGTGACGGCTAGGGAGGTCTTTCTAGAGACACAACAATGCTTTTAAGATGTATTCCAAAATCAGACAATGGCCATCAATGCTGAATGTTTTGATTGAATTATTTATGCTAAACTTTTTTGTGATATAATTAATTCTCGTAAACCTTTTATTAGTGTTGTCATTAACTTTTATAGTGGGACAACCAAGCCTTCCCATTTTATTTGCTGATAGATGATGTATCATGCTTGGTGAGCTTATACGTATACTCTTCTCTAGCCACATTAGTGACCTTCATTAGTGGAATTGTAGAGTTTCCTTTGTCGATGTTGGAGGTGAAAGTCAATGTTGGTAGTCAACTATTGATTTCCAAAGAATAAGGTTGCCGTGTCAAGATTGGGTCTCATAGTTGGTGCTTGTTGTCAAGGCTAAGCTTATTATTGTCCTAAATTTTGTTTACTTGTATTTTGATTATCACCCTTCTCCCTCCTCTCCTCTCCCGAGGGGGAAAGAGCAATGGCCTTCAATTGTCGATTCATATATTTGCAAGTATTTTTACTTTCTTTGGTCAAAAGTAAATTGTTTAAAACCTAATCCGTAAGGGTTATGGTTCACTTGAGGGAATATGAAAAGACACAAGTGAATATATACTATCATTAAGAGTCCAAGAGACCTCTTGGAAGATGAATCCAAAGATAAATAGTATTGTCTTTAAATGTATATCAAATTAATAAAATGAATTCCATGCTTATCTCACATTTGAGTGTACCCAATAGTGGCAACAAAGCAAGTCTTACTAAAAAATGCATCTTTGCCTATTTTCCATCATACGCATGTTAAATCTGCCATTATGAGAGCATTAGGATTGTTCTTCTTTGGTTTGCCCTTCCCTTTGCCAAATTCACACTTGTTTATTTGCCCAATGCTCCCTTGCCTTCTTTGCAGAGTTGTTCCTCCTCATATACGCCCATTTCTAGATTTAGAAGCCCTCATGCCCATTCACATTCTCGAGAAATGTTTCCTTTCTCCTCCCTGTACTCTCCTAGAGGTCTTTCGGCATCGTTTCCCTCTTTTAGATCCATGAAGATAAATTTAGAGAAGACGGATTATATACATGGATATATCTCACATTTTAGAGTTTTTTAGAGATAGTGAAACTCCCGATATCAAATCAAAGAACCACATTTTTGAGAGGTTTGTGAAGTTGGGAAGATTTTATTTCCTTTTTAAATTTAATTTGAAGTAATTTTGTTCAAAGTGTTTGATCTTTAATCATGGTTGCCTGTATTAGCTCAACCATCAAGCTATTGACAACACTCAATGAACAACATTAGATGGTCAAGCTTCACATGCTAAGGAATCTCAACAAACTCATGGACATTTTTTGGTTGGAGATTTCAACTAGCATCTCTATAATAGAAAGCTTATATGAGGATGAAAGTTTTGGTCAATGACAACTTGTTGGATTGGTGGCTTCAAAGGTTTTTATTTTTATTTTGTGGAGCTCAACAACTCCTTGTTGTATGCACTAACTGTAAGGCCCTTGTTTAATGTGCTAGAGGATTCAAGTTGTAGGAAAATGCAATATGGCAACTATTAATTTAGATTTTCCCTTTTTCTTAATAATTGCTTGTGAACTTTGCTTTATCTTCTTATGTTTCTTTATTAGATCTTTTCATCAAACAAATATCAAGAGCAGTACAGTAAAGACAATGGGCACAAAAATTAGGCTCCAAGCTGGGGCAAAACCTCTCCAAGGGGAAAACCAGAAAATTTCTTCTCTTCTTATAAAATCCGCTTGAAATGAGGCAATGAAAACCCAAACCCTAGACCAAGTGCTCCTCCAAGTATCAAGTTAGCTCTTTCAGAAAAACTTTTCATCAACCAACTTCCAGCTACACCTTCGACCCCAGCTTCAACCTTGCAACTTCGACTTGCTACTTTGACTTTGTCGCTGCTGCATAAACCCTCAGACAGTGCTTCAAGAGGTCTCTCTTGAGCAAGATGATGTTTCCCAAGAGCAATGAAGTCAAATCAGAATATTCGCTCTTCCAACAACTCGATCTTGCAACTTGATCTCTTGCAATTCGAACCCACAATTTTGACCTTCTTGAAAGCTGCAAAAACCCTAGATTTCATGTGTGAGAGAGATAGAGCTCAAAACAAACTTTTCTTCTTGGATTCTCCTTGTCTTCTAGAACTTCACTCTTCCTTTCTTGCTTATTCCAACGTCAGATCGAACTTTTTCTTGAGAGATCGAACTTGTAAGTGAGTGAATGCCAAACGAGGTTGAATCTACTTCTATTTATAGCCTTTCCAAGGGGTCGAATTCCCTCTTTTAGGCCAAGTTGTAGTTGCCAGGTCCGACTTGTACTTTGGAGGTTTCCAGGTCCTTTTAGACTGAAAATAAATTCTTTTACAAGGTACATCTTACCCGAAAGCATCTTATAATCATGATGTTGACTCTCTTGACTCATGCCAATAAATCCTATGACCTAACGAACCCTAGAAGCATGAAGAACATGCTTTTGCCTAGAAGACCATCAATAAGGAGCATGAAACCCATGCTTTAAAATAATACCTTTTTCTTTCTTCTTTTGTTTGTTACATAAGATACATATTGAAATGAGTACAATAACAATAATGAAGACCGAAACTAGTTACATTTCCAACACAAATTATGTGCATGATTTGCTTGTGAAAGCTATACATGAGTACTCCACTCTTCATATGGAAGTTGCCATGATTAATGGGTGTTAAATGGTTGCGCTGATTGAACTTGTAGTTCAAGTGCTAGAAAAAGGTTTTATAATAGATCATTAATTTCAGAATCTTGTCATGACATAGGCTCATCAATACCATTGTCTTGTGCTTTATTGCTTGGCAGAAGAACCATCTCAAAAGGATTGAGGAGGTAGTCATAATACTGTTCTATTTGACTAAAATTTTCCATCTCTAATCGAATGCAAAGGGTGACCAAAAATAAGTGCTTGGAACATTTTTTTGTTTTGAAACTAGAGAAATCTAGCATGTAAATGGCAACTAGAACACCAATCAATTTTGAACATTGATAATAGTTTTAGCATCAAGAATCTTTGTAACTTACAAATAGTCTCTTTGCAACTTTACTCGTACTTTTATGAAATTGAGTTGAATTGCATTGTAAAAGAGTGCATTTTCAGTAGAAGTCAACACCCTCCATTTGCTGCATTTGCTAGCATTGTCATCGAGTTGGTCACATAGAGGATGAGTGTTTTGATCTCCATTCTCGAGTATTAATACATCTTGCTGGAAATATTTCTTCTTCTGACCTTGCCTTTGATAGGGGGAAATGATATCAATGATTAACAATTAGATTTCAAGTTTCGAAGTTCTATCAATCGAGTAGGAACAAGCGAGACCTTGAACAACATCCAAAACCAGAGCCTTGAGCTAGAGTCAGTGCTGTAGTTAGAGTTAGAGAAATGAGCATGATTCAGTTTGTGCCCTTCCTTAAATCACCATTTGGTATATGGCTTACAACTTTTGTTAGACAAAATGAGTTTGTGCCATGTGGTCATATTCAAATCACCATTTGTGAGCACTTCCAATTAGCAAATTAGGAATTGTTCTAGGAATTGTTGAGCCTTGGAGCCATGTTCTAGAGTTTGTGGTCATCTTCAAATCACCATTCGCAGGCACGTCCAGTTAGTATAAGACATCAACTTTTAGCAAAATTAGGAAATGTTTCAAGAAACGTGAGCCTTAGAACCAATTTCTAGAGTTTGTGATCATCATCAAATCACCATTTGAGAGCACTTTCAATCAATAGAAGACATCAAACATTCTAGGAATAATTGAGCCTTAGAGCCCAGTTCTAGAGTTTTTGGTCTTCTTTAAACCACCATTTAGTAGAAGACATCAACTTCTGCCAGCCATTTGGTTTGTGGTGATCCCAAATCCACTAGATTTAGAGATCACATTCAACCATCAACAACTATCCACTTTTAGATGTTAACTCTATGCTTGGACTTGTTGAAAATTGGCAGCCAAGGGATGAAAGACTATTCTAGAGTGACTTTCTAAAAATAGAAAGTTGGTCTATCATTGCAACCATGACTTTCCAAAATTAGTAAGTCACCTTGTTTCAATTGGTAATCATATATATATGATGAAAAATCACTTAACTTATCCTCAATCAATCTCAATTGTTTAATTTTTAATTCAATCATCTTTAATATTATTATTATTATCCTTATGATAGTATATGTTGTTATTATTAAAATGAAATTACATGTAACCTCTCCTACTTGGCACTCAATCATGCCACCTCCTCTCTCTCTCTCGTTGATGGCACTCATGCCTCTCTCTCATTCAATGATGCGTTATTCTCTCTCTTAATGGATTCATTGTAATTCTACTTACACCCTCTTACACACATTAAAGTCTCGTCATAAAAAAAAATCTCTTACACTCTCTTCAATGCACATGTAACTTCTCTTAATGACATGAGTTACTAAGGCATGCACACTCCTCCTTATGGCATGAGTTACATATGCAGGATTCCTCCTTAAATGGAAAATGCAAGTTATTCCTCAAGGCATGCGCTGTAACTCCTCCTCAAATTGCTCCTTCTCAAGTCATGCGTACTTCCTTCCTCCTCCTATATATGTGTGTGCCTCTCATTCTCTTTTTATACTCACTTGTGCATTGTGAAAGGAGAGTACGAACTTGAGAAAGAGAGAGTTAAAGAGACTAAAGAAGATTTGTGAGAGAGAGAGAGAGAGTCTTGAAGAGTAAGAGCAAATTGTGGTGAGCCAAAGTGATTCAATGTATGCATCAACTATTGTTGTCAGTGATCTTCTTCAAATTTGGTTGAACTTTTTCCTTCTTTCATTGTATTCTGTATCTTTGCTGAACAATTGATTTCTAATAGAAGAAGAATTTGGTTGGGTTTTCCCCTTGTGGGTTTTGCCCTGGTCATTGGACCTAAAATCTCTTTGTCTCCTTATGTTCTTGGCTGTCATCTATTTTGCATATGGTTTATATGGTGCATGTTCTATCTACAATTGCTTAACTAATAGTGCAGAAGAAAGAAGTTTTGGAATAGTAATTGTTGCAATGTAGAACTTAAAAATTTCAACATGGTATCAAAGCTTTTGGTGAATACAAGTCTAAGAAGTCAAGAACTTCTCCCTTCTCATTTTCTGCAGAAATATCACTTGCTGCCCCAACTCATATTCTGCTGAAATATCACTTGTTGTCTCTTCTATTTGCAGCTCATTTTCTGCTAAAAAATCACTTAATGTCTCTTCTATTTGCAACTCATTTTCTGCTAAAAAATCACTTGCTGTCTTTTCTATTTGCAGCTCATTTTCTACTGAAAAATCACTTGCTATCCACTCTATTTACAACCCATTTTCTGCTGAAATATCAAGTGTTGTCCACTCTATTTGCAACCCTTTTTCTGCTAAAATATCACTTTGTTGTTCCTTTTACTTGCTGCTCATTTTCTGCTGAAATATCTCATATATCTCTTGCTGTCCCTTTCTATTAGCTGCTGAAATTTTGAGCAGATCAAGATGTCTTCCTCTTACTTTAAGAATGAAGAGAAGCTGGTTGATGCTTCAAACTTCTTCCTTTGGAAGGCTAGATTAGATATTATAGTTGAGGAACATGATGTTCTAGGATATGTTGAAGGGGGCATAGTAGAACCAACTGAAAACTCCAATGTTGCTATCATGGCTAGATTCAAGAAAGGAGAAGTCAAGGCTAAAAAGATTATTCTTGATTCTCTTGAAGACCACCTCTTCACTTATGTCTCCAATTTGAAGAAAGCCAAAGAAATTTGTGACAAACTGATTGGAATGTTTCAATTGAACAACTTGAGTCAAATTCTTGCTTTGAAGAATTAGCTCAAGGATATCAAGATGAACAAGGGAGAGACCATTCAAGCGTACTTCATGAGGATATCAAAGATGAAAGATCAACTGTTGAATTTTGGTGAAGTTGTTTATGATAAAGAGTTGGTGCTGATTACGCTTGGAGGACTTCCTTCTTCTTGGGAAACTTTTATTACTACCATCAGTAATAATGACAAGTTTCCTACATTTGATGAGCTACTGGGAAAGTGCAGTCAAAAAGAGGCCAGAATGATTTCCAGAGGAAGAATTCCCAAGCATGAGGAGGGAGAACCAACTGCCTTTGCTGCCCAAGGCAAGAAGAAGAAAGGAAGAAGAGAGCGTCACTGTTCGAAGAAACCTTCTCCTAGAAGTTCCTTTAAATGGAGTAAAGACTTATCAAAAGTCCAATGCTACGACTGCCATAAGAATGACCACTATGCCCGTGATTGTTCAGAAAATAGAAGAGCACCAAGATCCAACAATCGTTCCAACAAATCTGATTATAGAAGAAGAATTCTCTTCTTGTAAAGAGAACTTTCGTCCTTTAAAGAACCCAAGGTATGATAACAATGCAACTGAAACTCAATCCAAAAATTTCTAGTTCCTCTCCTACAGATTCCTATGACCGTTGGTTGGTTGATGGTGGTGCCTCTAGGCACTTCACTGGTTATAAAGAAGTGCTCTCAAATCTGGTTGAGAGGGAGACATATTTGAAAATCATTCTTGGAGATAACTCTACATATCCTACAAAGGGATCTGGTTCTGTTTCTTTCCATCTGGATCAAGGTAAAACTATTTCACTTCAAAAAGTTTTGAATGTACTTGTTTTGAAAAAGAATCTTGTATCCATATCTGCTTTAGAAGATAAAGCTATGAAAATTGCTTTTATAAATAGTAAAGTTCTCACTTGGATGATGAGATCTAGCATGAGAGATGCCTTCACTCTAGTATCAAGATGTGAAGGCATGTGCAAAGTCAATGGAAGACCAATTCATGCACTACTCCATGACAACAATCATCAAAGCGAACTTTGGCACCGAAGGTTCTCTCATTTGCACTATAAAGCCTTACCTCATGTGAGAAAGATGGTTTATGGAATGCCGAAGATCATATCTGATCAGGATGGTGTTTGTCAAGGGTGCGCAAGTGGAAAGCAAGTGAAGGGACCATTCCCTTTAAGCAAAATCAGAATTGGTCAGGTATTGCATCTTGTGCATTTTGATTTATGTGGACCAATGCCTATAACTTCTCTTGGTGTCTACTTGTATTATATAATCTTTGTGGATGATTTTTCTTGAAAGGCATGGATTTATTTTCTGAAAAAAAGGTCAAGCATTTAACATGTTCAAAGATTACACAGCTCTAGTAGAAAAACAAACCGGAAAGCCGATTAAAAACTTCAGATTTGACAATGGAGGAGAGTTCACTTCCAATGATTTCATTGACTTCTGCAAAGAAGTTGGAATCAGAAAAGAGACCATTGTTCCATATAGCCCAGAACAAAATGGTGTGGCCGAGAGAAAAAATAGAACTATCGTGGAAGCAGTCAAAGCTATGTTGCATGATGAGAAACGGCCAAAGTTTCTATGGGGAGAAGCTGCAAACACAACTGCCTATCTACAAAATAGATCTCCTCACCATGCCCTATGTTGATATAGGTAACTAGGTTCGGTCTTCATAAATATGAAATTTACTCTTCATTCTTGTATATGTAGAAATAAAAAAAATACTATTATTATTTTTGTAGCATGGGTTTCATGCTCAAGATCAATTTATTTGTAGGTCAATCACCCAGCACTGAGTGCTTCTAGGGTTTGTCATAGAGTCAAGAAGTCAATTGAATCATTGCCATATATGAAAGACCCAATTGAGCACTTTGTATCATGTGAAAGAAATTTATTTAGAGTCAAAAGAGTCAAATGTCCTCCTCCAAGACCAAGTCAGTATGCATAAGAGAAGTCAGCCTCATGAAGGGTTGTTCGATATCCATAAGAAGCCTATATATAAAGAGACACTTGACCTCATTTTGAGACATCAATCAAGCAGAAAGTAGTTCGATCAAGGAAGAAGAAAGAGAACTAAAAGGAGTGAAGAAGAAGGAGAAACAAGAAGACTGAAATATGAGTTTTGGGGTTGAATCCCTCACATGTGCGAAAAGGATTAGGGCATCATTGTATTGCAGCAAGACCGAATTGTAGATTTGCCAACAAAAGTCGAAGTTTGGGTTCAAAGAAATCACATTTGCAAGCCAAGCTACAAAGGAAGAAGAAACAACCCAAGCGAAGGAGAAAGGAGTCTCAATCTACCATACTTCACCCACACGTGCGAGCTACGGTTTATGCAGTAGAGGCCGAAAATTGTAGTCCTGAAGTAGCAACTAAATTTCTGAAGAAGAGGTCAAAATCTGAAGTTTTGAAGTAGGTTGACTTGGGGTTGACTTTGTGAGAAGAAAGTTCATCAAGAAGAGGTTTGACTTGGTCGTGGAGGGTCTTTGTCGAGGGTCTTAGGTCTTGGAATTCGTCATTTGAAGATACTATAAGAAGAGAATAATTCTTCTGGGTTTTCTGTTGAAATTTGGTACCGGAGGACAGGTGGTTCCCTTAGGCTTTGATCTTTGGCCTAGGGAAAAGTGTCCAAAAGATTTTAATTTTTCTCCTAAAGTGACTTTATAATTTTTTATAAAGTTAAAATCCAATTTAAAAGTGACTTGAAGTGATAAAGTTACTAAAGTCTAATTTTAAAGTGACTTTAATAAAGTTAATGTAAAATT
>APFE030261593.1:214538-228466 GCA_000404065.3 Pinus taeda
AGAAAGGAAAAGTGACTTTGGAAATAAATGACTAAGGGGGTCTTTATTAAAGTGGGGTGAATTAAAAAATAGAAAGTGAGATTTAAATGTGCATTTAATCTCAGCCATTGATCTAAATCTATTTCAGCCATTGGATTAAGAGGATTTAGAGATCACCCAAAAGTCACTTTGGATCACCCAAAAGTCACTTGGAGTTATATTAAAGGAGGAAAAGATCATTCATTCTTTCATAAGCAGATTGGGAGAAGGAGAGCAAGAGAGCAAGGGAGATTTCTGGACAAGAAGGAGAAAGAGGCAGCAGTTTGGCACACATACCAGGCAGCTCTTCAGCAAAATCAGAACAACAAAAAGACAAGCAGAACAACAGCAAGAACAAGCAGAAAAAAAAAGCTGATTTTTTTGCTGAAAACTGAGAAGTTTCCAGGTGGTCCGTTGGGCTGAAAACGGATAAGTTTGCTTGCTGAAAAAAAAATTATTTTGCTGTAATTTTTTTGCTGAAATTTTCTTGCTGTAAAAAAACATTTTTCAGAAATAAAGAAGAGCTCTCAAACTGGTTTTCCCTAAGAGTTGTAGGGGGTTTTTCCAGGGTCACGTTGACAAAAAATATCAGTGTTTTAATGTGTTTTAATGGCTGTTATACTGTGATTTTTATTTTCTGTAATTTTCCAGCATTCTGTAAATTTTTTCCAGAATTTGTTTTCGCAAAATTATTTTTTTCAGCTTGTTGTTGAATCGTATGGTTATGGAAAAATGGCATTTAACTACATGGCGAAAATAGGAGGAAACTGAAAACCGGGGGGGGAAAACATAAATTTTAACATGGTATCAGAGCTTGAGTGCTGAAGGGCAGTTTGGGACAGCAAAAGAGAAAAATTACGGCTGCTGATTTTTCACTCAGAAAATTCCAGCAAGCTGATTTTTCATAAACAACAGGTTTTATCTTTACTACAGCAGTGCTATTTTTCAGTTTTAGGACAACAGGATGTCATTTGGATTGAGGGTGGAGGATAGGTTGGATGGGCATACAAATTCCAGTTTGTTGAATGTATGGTTATGGGAAAGGGCATTTAACTACATGGGAGAAATAAGGAGAAACTGAAAACCGGGGTGGGAAAACAGAAATTTTAACATTTTCCTCTCAAGAGGAGAGGTTTTGGCCTTGGCTAGCAACCTACATTTTGTGTCCTCTTGTCTCATTGATCTTCATAGCTTGGTAGCTGTTTGATGATAAGAACATAATAATAATCAAGTGAAAGAAGTAACTAATTAGAAGTACATCAAGTTAAGTAAATAACATCACAAGCAGTTATCAAAGTAACAGAAATCACCCTAATCTAGCTGCCCTTGATTTCTCAACATGGTGTCAAAGCTAAGGTGACAAGAAGAAGAAGAAGAAGAGGCATCTTGAAGATCACATCATCAAAGAAGGATTCATAAGGACAAAGCACAAGGAGATCATCAAGGAGAACTAAACAAAAGGCATCAAGGAGGATTATCCATCACATCACAAGGATCACATCATCACAACTCTTGGAAATTAAAAGAATACCTCAAAGACCCTATCTCCATTCAAAGATGGACTTTACACTTGAAGCATTCTTGGGAAGCTTACACATTCTACAATCATCAACCAAAGGAAGCAAGAAAGAGCACTTCATCATCACCAAAGAAATCAAAGTGATCTCCCTCACATTGACGAAAGGATCACATCTCAAACGTCCTTGAAGAAAATCATCTCT
Source organism: Pinus taeda (assembly GCA_000404065.3). NCBI lineage: Eukaryota > Viridiplantae > Streptophyta > Pinopsida > Pinales > Pinaceae > Pinus > Pinus taeda. The sequence continues at coordinate 216,278 of APFE030261593.1, forward strand.
CGCCATCTTGAAGAAGAAGCATTGTCTTTTGAAGAAAGAAAATCATCAAGAAGGTAATCATCATTAAGAAGGCATCTTCAATTGTCAACAACAAAGGAGTAATAGAAGTCAACATCATCAAGAAGGCATCAAGTTGAAGATATCATCATCAAAGGAGCATCTTCGCTTGACAAGTAAGTATTCTATATTTTATGTCTCAATCTACAATGACTTCTTTTTGCAAGAAGAACAACAAAATTGTTGGGTCATCAAATTACCTTTCATGGAAGAAGATAATAGATTTGATCCTCTTGGAAAATGAAGTTAGTGAATATGTCACAGGATCAATCACCAAACCTTATCTAGAGCAATCTCAAGCACTAACAAAGTATATGAAAGGAGAAATAAGGGCTCAAAGAATCCTCATATAGTCAATCAAGGATTTTCTCATCCCCTATGTAGCAAAGTTGAAAACATCGAAGGAGATTTATGAAAAGTTGGTAAAATTGTTTTCTATAAGCATTGCAGGAGAAATTATATCGTTGAGAACTGAACTATACAAGATGAAGGTATCAAAGGAAGAAGGGGTAGTGTCATATCTCATGATGGTATCTCGAATAAGAGATCAACTACAAGAGCTAGAAGAAGTAATGTTTGATCGAGAAATGACCACCATTGTGCTCAATGTACTACCTTATGAATGGGGCAACTTTGTATCAAGTATCTATGGAAAGAAGGAAACTACCCCATTTAATGATTTGTGGTCATTATGCAAGATTGAAGAAACTAGATTAAAAGCAAAGAACAATGTTGGATCAAGTGAGCAAACTCAAGCATATGCAACTATGGCAAGGAAGAAAGGGAAGTCTCGAAAAAGATTTCAAAAGAAAATTGACATGTTTAAGATTCAATGCCATGAATGTAATGAATATGGCCATTTCAAAAGAAATTGTCCTAAACTCAAGAAGGACAACAAGAAGAGAAAGGAAAGAAATGAAGTCCATGTCACTGAAGAAGTAGAAGAACCTGAAAAGAAGTCAAAGAAGGAAGAAGTGAAATACTTTTACTATGACTAAGACAACATCATAAACTCAGTTCTTTTCAGTTTGTAGAAGATAACTATCATGATGGAAGCATCACACTATGATAGGATGCATTATAATAGAGATAGAGATGATAGCTGAAGGAAAAGTTTATATGGTTGAAGCACTCATAGTATATGATAGAAAGGAAGTAGCTCTTGGTATCTTATTGGAAGCATATAAGGATAATCCAAGTAGCAATAGTTGAAGTAAGTCATATAGAAAGACAAAAAGATAGATCATCATACGTCATCATCATTAGGAAGAGGTGTTTGCAGAATAAGGATCATCAAGATACTCCATTGGAATCCTTGCCAAAAAGGGTTCATCACTATTTGAAGAAGGAAGTGTCACATTCCACCTAGTGTGGAATCTACAGTTTATAAGGATGATGGTATGATGACAAATATGTGCAACATGTCAAGTTGGTTGAAACATTTTTATCTTCAAGCAAGAAAAGGGACGTTGCTAAAGGAAGTCTAGATGACCATATGAAGGAAGAGGTATGTTAATAGATAGATAAAGTCATGTCATCACATAGTTGCAGATGAAATGGTTAGAATACTCTGTCTAATGAGCATGATAAAAGAAAAGGGAACTCTTATGAATGATACATGAAGGTATGAATACAATGTACCTTGAACTCTTCTACATATTGACAAGTTGAAATCAACATGATATGACCTCATGAAGACTATGAGGTGGTTGGCAACTATGGTTCCTATGATGAAGGAACTATGTATAGAAGATCGTGAGGAAGCAATATGTGAAGAAAGATGAAAGAAGAGTTTGTGAAAGATGTATCTATAGTCATGTAAGATAAGATAAGTGATCAATATTTGATAACAAGATTAGCTATGGCGTCTCCATAGAGAAGGTATGATGACCTTGATATGTATGTTGAAGATGGAGAATCTTGGTAATGAATGTCTTGGAGATGGATTCATACATGTGCAAGATGTTGATGTTGCAAGAAGCTGATGTCATGATGAAAGGCCATCATAAAGAGGTAAATTTGTTTTAATGTTCATTTTGATTTTTGAGAAAACATCTGGTTGAAACAGGGCTACTGGAAAAAGGGTTGTAGAAAGTCACCTACAACTATTACTCATGAGATTGGATGGAAAATCCTGAAAGAAACATGACTAGGTAGTTGTATGAAGAATAACTAGATGTGCCCTAGAAGGTCACTTCCTGATGAAGAAAAGGATAGTATGACTATTGGTTCAACACTATGTTTCGTTAAAGCGAAGTGATGGAGAAGATGGCCGATGCCCTACGAAGAAGTTCTAGAAGAAGATGGATCCATGATGAAGAAGTTGAAGTTCATACATGACATGATGCCGAAAGGAGGAGCTCTACAAGTAGCTGATAGTACCATGATCTCCATCGAAGAGCAGATAACTGCTATTGGTAACAAGTCCCTAGTTAAGAGGGAGCTTGGGCAAGTCCCTAGGTAAGAGGGAACTTGGGTATATTCCTTTTATAGGTATGAGTGGATCCTCCCTAGTTGAGAGGGAGAGATAGACACATCATTCTTGTCTTCATGCTATGAATAAAGAATGGAGGATTAGGTAAGCATCTGAATTCCGATACGCTTTGAGGGTGAGGTAGGACATCCAATAGGTAAGAGTAGTCGAAGAGGAAATTCCATGAGGATGTGTAAAACCAAGATGGTAATGGTCCTAGAAGGACATACCTTGTGAACACCTGGATGGGGTATGTGCCTTGAGAGATAATGATGAAGGTGTCTATAAATCATTTGTCTCCCTAGCATTGTGCTCTATTCTAGTGGAGAGATAGAGTTGTTAGTCAAGGCCTTGCTATGTGACAATGCTCGTTGATATCATGAGATGCACTAATATAAGCTGAATAAATAGCTTATGAGATGGATTACCAATTCGACACTTCTTATGAGAATTCTTCAATATGAGAATGTCCAAGTAGCTTGTATGCATTATGAATACCTCTCTAGTTAAGAGGGAGTGTTGAAACAAGTAACTAGGTTCGGTCTTCATAAATATGAAATGGTTGTATATTGTAAGAAGAAAGAAAAATCATTATTATTATTTTTGTGGCATGGGTTTCATGCTCAAGGTCAATTTATTTGTAGGTCAAGCACCCAATGAGTGCTTCTAGGGTTTGTCATAGAGTCAAGAAGTCAATGTAGTCATAGTCATATATGATAGACCCAATTGGGCACTTTGTATCATGTAAAAGAAATTTATTTAGAGTCAAAAGAGTCAAATGTCCTCCTCTAAGACCAAGTCGGCCTAAGCAGAGACAAGTTAGCCTCATGAAGGGTTGTTCGACCACTGTAGCAATAATTAATTTGCTGTAACTGATAATAAGACTTCAGATACGATTCTGAATGTAATATATATATATATATATGATAAAAATTGAATGATGATTGCAAGGCTGAGGCGGTGCTCCTTAAATAGGAGTTGACTGGCCATGCCTGATCAGAGAGACATGTCCCTTGGGACTGATGTCTCTTCATTTAACTAATTATTTGTTAATTAACTGATTATAACTAATAATTTATTTATTTAAATAATACTTTAATATTTTAATATCTTATTTAATTTGTTATGACTAAGTTCATAACAATTAGGGTATCATTGTATTGTAGCAAGACCGAATTATAGATCTTCCAACAAAAGCCAAAGTTTGGGTTCAAAGAAATCACATTTGCAAGCCAATATACAAAGGAAGAAGAAACACCCCAAGCGAAGGAGAAAGGAGTCTCAATCTACCATACTTCACCCACACATGCGAGCTAGGGTTTCTATAGCAGAGGCCAAAAGTTGTAGTCTTGAAGCAGCAACCAAATTTCTGAAGAAGAGGCTGAAATCTGAAGTCATGAAGTAGGTTGACTTGGGGTTGAATTTGCAAGAAGAAAGTTCATCAAGAAGATGTTTGACTTGGTCTTGGAGGAGGTTCTTTCAAGGGTCTTAGGTCTTGGAATTCGTCATTTGAAGATACTATAAGAAGAGAATAATTCTTGTGGGTTTTCCTCTCAAGAGGAAAGGTTTTCCTCTTGTCCCATTGATCTTCATAGTTTGGTAGCGGTTTGATGATAAGAACATAATAATAATCAAGTGAAAGAAGTAACTGATTACAGGTACATCAAGTTGAGTAAAAGAACATCACACACAATTATCAAAGTAAGAGAAATCACCCTAATTTAGCTACCCTTGATTTCTCAACACCCTAAACAACAAGACTCCTGAAGAAGTCTTCATTGGTGAAAAGACCGAGGTTGGGCACCTGCGAATCTTCGGTTGTCCTATCTACTTCCATGTGCCAAAAGAAAAGAGGAACAAGATGGAGGCTTCAGGTAAGAAAGGTACGTTTTTTGGTTATTGTGAGAATTCTAAAGGTTACAGAATATATGTACCTCGTCAAAGAAATATAGAGTTTAGCAGGGATGTAACATTTGATGAAGATGCAACTCTCGGAAAGGCAAGAGACACTCCTCTTCCTCCTGCAAATGTTGATAGACAAGATGTTGTATTTGAAATACAAGAAGATCCTGAGGCTGAAACTGATCTTGCTAATGAACCTAAAGAGCCCATGGACCCCTTGGATCCTCCATGTGATCCCCCTACTAGAAAGAGGTCATTATGACTTTGGGAAACTCTTCAAGATGCTGCCACCAGAGGAACCTTTAGAGAAAGCAAGAAACCATGTCGGTTCTAGGGATATGTTTTAGCCTTGAGCAACATTATTCAAGCTCAACCATGCATTTTTGAAGAAGCTGTGAACGATCGTGTGGAAAGACGCAATTACTGAAGAATATGAGTCCATCATTCATAATGATGTATGGGAAGTAGTTCCAAGACCCCAAGGTAAATCTGTTGTGTCTTCTAAATGGTTGTATAAAATTAAACATGGTACAGATGACAATATTGAAAAATATAAAGCTATATTTGTGGCGAGGTTTCTCTCAAAAAGAGGGAATAGCCTATGATGAGATTTTTGCACCAGTTGCCCATTATACAACTATCCAATCCATTGTGGCTCTAGCTGTGAGCCAAGAATGGTCTGTTCACCAAATGGATGTGAACACTACTTTTCTGCATGACTACCTCATGGAAGAAGTATTTGTGGAGCAACCACAAGGTTTTGAAGTACATGACCATAAAACTCATGTGTGTAGACTAAAGAAAGCCCTCTATGGTTTAAAGCAAGGTTATTTGGTAGTGGGAGCGGGAGCGGGAGTGAGAGCGACATTTTCAGAAGCTCCCGGTTTGGGAGCGAATTGGGGAGCGAATTTGTATATAATATATATATTTTTATATTTTGATGCATATATGTCAACAAAAGCATGTAGAATGATGGATTAGATATGAAAAGCATAAAAATATAGATTGAACCATATAACATCAATCATCTAGAAGTTATAATCTTCATCAACCACGTCCACAAGTTAGTAACATACAACATATTGAGTCTCATGATTTGTCAAACTTAAAGTTTCAAGCTTTTAAAATTCAATATATAACATTTATCATCATTGATCACGAAAATTGTACTTGTAAGCTAAGTGTAACCATTACAACAAAGAATATCTAACATGAAATGAAATGTTATAAAATGAAATGAAATGAAACAACTTTCAACTTTCACTTAGCATCATATTCATAATTCATTACCAATGAGTTATAATTGCCAACTTCAAACTTCAAAGTTCAAACTTAAATTGTCATATATTGTTTACAAAAAATATCATAATAAATATGAAAGAGTCAACAGTTATAAAAATACTAGAAACTAGAAAAGACAAGTAAATCTGTTATCTATTGCAAATGCTTGGGCCTCTTACCACCACAAGAAATGTTTAATTTTTGAGCCTTGTTGGAAAATTAGGATCTTTGTCATTAATATCACCATCTAAGCATTAACATAAGATAGAAAAAAAATAGCATTTCAAGTCAAGATTTTGTTTGAGTGATGGGTACATTTTTAGTAGGTTCATATAGAGGAGTTTGACAACCAATGTCACTAACATCAAGGTACATAGAGGGATTGGTGCTCTTGATTAAATACGAGTTCCATACCCTAATACATGACAAAATCCAATGGAAACATTGCAATCTCCCCAATCTTGAAATCTTGAAAAACTGATAAGTCTGTTGGATTTTGAATGAGATCTGAAATTCTACTTTCTCCATATGAAATCCAATGAGGTCAGAAACACTCTCAAAATCCTGATCCATTTCATGGTAATGTTAAAAATTCAAGTAAAAAGATGAAAATGAAGATTAAGGAGAATGTCACTTATACTTTAATAATTTAACATTACCATGAATCACATATCAATACTAGGGCCATAGGCTTGATCATTAGGCTGCCCCACTCAAAAATTATTTGTTTCTTTGAAAAAAATTGCATTTGGAATGTTACTGCAATTTTTTTTTTTTGAAAAAAGGCTACTGAGCGAAAATTTCGGTCCTGGTTTTGCTTCCTGCGAGAGCGATTTCAGGAGGAAGCTTGGGTTTGGGGGGGAGCCACTCCCCTGCGACCCTGGTTTAAAGCAAGATCCAAGAGCTTGGTATGCCCGCATTGACAACTTTTTGATGAAGCATGGTTTTACTAGAAGTAATGCAAATCCAAATCTTTACTTCAAGACAATCCAAGGTATGCCTTTGATTTTGGTATTGTATGTTGATGATTTATTCTTGACCAGTAGTGAACTTTTTATTTTCCAGTGTAAGAGGAATTTAGCTTCCGAATTTGAAATGAAAGATCTTCATTTAATGCACTACTTTTTGTGTTTTGAAGTATGGCATAAACCTAGTGAGATTTTCCTTTCTCAAGGAAAATATGTTGTCAAACTGCTAGAAATATTTGGTATGACAAAATGTAAATCCATGAATAGTCCAATGGAGGTGAACTTCAAGAAGATGTGTGGTGAGGCTGCAAGTCTTGATTTGGCAAATCCTTCTGAGTATCGAAAACTGATTGGGGCATTGATGTTTTTTGTGAACACTAGACCGAACATATGTTTTGTGGTCAATACTTTGAGCCAATATATGATTAAACCATCTCATGCACACTAGACTGCGACAAAGCATGTGCTAAGATACCTACATGGGACCATCAATCTGGGATTGAAATATACTGCCGATGATATAATACTACATGGATACTCGGATGCTGATTGGGCTGGTAACTCTACTAATAGAAAAAACACATTGGCTGTTGCTTCAACTTAGGATTTTCCATAATATCTTGGATGAGTAGGAAGTAAAATTTTGTTGCCCTCAGCACAACTAAAGTTGAGTACACCACTGCTAGCATGGCTAGTTGTGAGACAGTATGGTTGAGGAAGCTCTTTGGAGAGCTGTTTGGGCATGTGCTAGATACAAAAATAATCTATTGTGACAATAAGAGTGGGATTCGACTTGTAGAAAATCCCGTGTTCCATGACAAGTCCAAGCATATTGAGATCAAATATCATTACATCCGGGGAAAGGTGTAGAGAGGAGCAGTAAGACTCCATCATATAGCGACTTGTGACCAGATTGCTGACATTCTTACCAAGCCTTTGCCAAAAGGGGAGTTCTTAGTTTTCAGAGAGCAACTTGGACTAACGGATGTGACCCTTCCTAGAGAAGGTGGTCATGGATGATGAGACTTGGTTGTGTGGGATCCTTGTCATGTGTTGACTAGTGGATCCCCCCAAGCATAGACGAGACTTGGTTGAGCGAGATCCTTGTCGTGTGTTGACTAGTGGATCCCCCCAAGCATAGACGAGACTTGGTTGAGTGAGACCTTGTCATGTGTTGACAAGTGGATCCCCCTAAGTAGGGATGTGACTTAGTTGTGTGAGATCCTTGCCAAGTGAGTTATCCCCCCAAGCAGAGATATAACTTGGTTGTGTGAGATCCTTGACAAGTGGGTTATCCCCCTAAGTAGTGATGAGACTTGGTTGTGTGAGATCCTTGTCATATGTTGGCAAGTGGCAATCCCCCCAAGTGAATATAGGGTGATGGATGAATCCCCCCTATGATGATGCTTCTTCATTAGATTGTAACATCATTGTTCCAAAACTGAGATTACAGATATCCATGTTTTAGAAAGAAATTCCTCCCTAGCTGAGAGGGTGTGTTGAAAATTGGCAGCTAAGGGATGGATTTCCTTGAATGAAATTTCATTTCTGACTATTGTAGAGTGACTTTCTCAAAATATAAAGTCATGTCTATCATTGCAACCAATACTTTCCAAAATTAGTAAGTCACCTTGTTTCGATTGGTAATCGTATATATATGATGGAAGATCACTTAACTTATCCTTAATTAATCTCAATTGTTTAATTTTTAATTCAATCATCAATCTATTTGATAATATGATACTATAATATTATTATTAATAAAATGAAATTACATGTAACCTCTCCTACTTGGCACTCAATCGTGCCATGTCCTCTCTCTCTCTCTCCTTGATGGCTCTCATACCTCTCTCACTCAATGATGCATTATTCTCTCTCTTACTGGATTCATTGTAACTCCTCTTACACTTCCTACACACATTAAAGTCTCGTCATAAAAGGATTCTTTTACACACTCTTCTTTGCACATGTAACTCCTCCTCTTAATAGCATGAGTTACTAAGGCATGCGTACTCCTCATGGCATGAGTTACATATGCAAAATTCCTCCCTAAATGGAAAATGCAAGTTACTCCTCAAGGCATGTGATGTAACTCTTGAAATTGCTCCTCCTCAAGTCATGTGTACCTCCTTCCTCCTATATATGTGTGCGCCCCTCATTCTCTCTTTGCAGTCACTTGTGCATTGTGAAAGAAGAGTACGAACTTGAGAAAGAGAGAGTTAAATAGACTAGAGAAGAATTGTGTGAGAGAGAGAGAGTCTTGAGGAGTAAGAGAAGATCTTTGTGAGCCAAAGTGATTCAGTGTATGCATCATCTATTGCTATCAGAGATCTTCTTCAGATTTGGGTGAACTTCTTCTTTCTCTCATTGTATTCTATATCTCTGTTGAACAATTGATTTCTAATATAAGAAGAATTTGGTTGGGTTTTCCCCTTGTTGGTTTTCCCCCAGTCATTGTACTTAAATTCTTTGTGTCTTCTTGTGTTCTTGGCTGTCTTCTATTTTGCATATGGTTTATATGGTGTATGTTCTATCTACAATTGCTTAACTAATAGTGCAAAAAAATAAGTTTTGGAATAAGTAATTGTTGCAACATAGAACTTCAAAATTTCAACAAGACGCACATACATCCCTTTGGATTAATGTGGGGAATGTTGGAAACCTAATCTGTAATGGTTATAACTTATTGGACAAAGCTATCGTCATATACTTCCTTATTATAAGTCTTTAACCTGAGGTGTTGTAGCTTCGATTTGAAGACAAACATTTTGGAGAATTATATTGGTCTCCTCATTTTCACCATACAACAAATTTCTCTTTAAGTTGAGGATGGGTTGTTAGCCATTTTCTCAAACTTGAAAGGGGCATTGACAGGTTTATGGTGACTTTAACATTTTCTTCTGATTTAGGCAGAGTTGGCCAGTGACACAACCCCTTTTAGAATAAAGGATTCTATAGAAAGATTGTTGGTGATAAGGGAGTCCCCAAAATCCCTCCAGCCATTTAGCTACTAGTGCTTTTCCACTTCTTCAGTTATCCCAAGGGATAAGCCCTTCTTTTGGGGGAATATCTATTACTGCTAGATCACATGTGAATGAGCTGAAGGATTTCCTTGAGTTGTCCATATGTCTTTAAACTCCCTTATTTTTGTTCAAACTTGCAGTGGAGTTGAAATCCCCTCATATTATCTGCCGCTCTTGCTGCCTTTCTTCTTGATGTGGAGATGGATATCCAGGGATCAGGATTGATTTTGCTCAACATATCTGTTGTGCGCAAACATTGGTCATCATTTTGGTAAAGCTAGCAAAGATGGCCTACTAATTTTATGAGTACTTCACTCAGTAATTATTAATTGACAACATTATTAATGACTTAGGACTCTTTTATTTTTAAAATAGTACAAAACATACATAAGTCCTGTTGGCACTTCTAGACATCTTTTGTTTTTATGGACATGGTAAGAGAGGCTTATAAAGAGAGTTCGTAAATCTGGAGCTACTTCTGTAGGTGAAACTGAATTTTGCAAGGTTCTCCCTAAATTATATATGCTCTAACATTGTTTCTCTCTTTTGCAGGTCCAGTTGTAATGAATACATCAGGTTTTACTGAGAAAGGGATCAAACGGAAAGCTGCTGTACAGGGACTTTTTAGTAAACTCCTTTATTTGTCGGAGGTACAAAAATTCACATTCAATTTTACTTTTTGCATGAATAATAAGAGCAGTTACAATCTGCAGTATCAACAATATCTTAGACTAATTACATCCACATTTATATATTAGCTGACTTTCACTCTAGATGCAACGTTACTTTAAATGCAATTTTACCTTATTTTTCTGAGGTACAAAAATTCACATTCAATTTTACTTCTTGCATGAATAATAAGAGCAGTTACAATCTGCAGTATCAACAATATCTTAGATTAGTTATGACCACATTTATATATTAGCTAATATTCACTCTAGATGCAATGTTTGAATTTGTATGCTACGAAATATGAATTTCAGATAACACAGTTACCATATGAGGGTTCTGTTGCGATTGTGGAACAATGGCATAGGTGAATTGTCTTGGCCTCAACATCGTGTCGAATCATATGGTATTTTGTATTGATACGCTTTGTTCGATCATGGAACTTTGGGTTCTTTGCCAACTTTATTGCAGAAGTGTTGTCAATCATGAGAGGAGTTGAATGCACTTGTTTCTCTTGCAAATCTTCTAGAATTTTCCTGAGCTACACATTTTCCTTTGTTGCTTCAATTGCTGCCACCTATTCTGCCTCAGTTGTGGAATTTGCTGGAATTGACTGTTTGCGTGACCTCTAGGAGATAGCCCCTGATCCAAGACTCATAGCATAACCTGAAGCAGATACCCAAGTTTCTTTATCTCCATCGAAGTCTGAATTAGAGTATCCAATCAAGATGAAGTCGCCCACTTGTGTATACTTAAGTCCAAAGTCTTGAGTTCCCTTCAAGTGCTTTAGAACTCTTTTCGCAACAGACCAATGTCCTTCACAAGGCTTTTGCATAAACCTGGAGATGATTCTAACAACAAGAAATTTCTAGTCTGGTAGTAGTTAGATAGTTGAGACTTCCTACAAGTTGTCTATACTTTGTTGCATCCTCAAATTCTTTTCCTTCAGTGGATGTGAGCTTTAAGTTATGTTCCATTGGAGTAATCAAAGGATTGCACTCAGCCATGCCAAACTTGTTCACCAAATCTCCAATGTACTTCTTCTGAGAGAGGAATATAAACTTCGGATGTTGAGTTACTTCAATACCAAGATAGTAGTGAACATTCCCCAAGTCTGTCATTTCAAAACCTTTCCTCAATTCCTTCTTTATGGATGCAATATAGCTCTCATTGTTCCTTGTCATTAAAATATCATCTACATACACCACAAGATATACAACTCAAGGTTATGTTAAAATTTGGGTACTAGAGGACAAGTGGTTCCTTAAGGCTTTGATCTTTGACCTAGAGAAAAGTGTCCAAATTTATTTCTACTTTTCTCCTAAAGTGACTTTATAAGTGGTAAAGTCAACTTAATTTAAAAGTGACTTTATAAGTGGTAAAGTTACATTCTAATTTAAAAGTGACTTTATTAAAGTCAATGAAAAATTAGAAAGTGAAAAAGTGACGATGGAAATAAAAGGCTAAGTGGGTCTTTATGTAAGTGGGTGAGTTAAAAAATAGAAAGTGAGAATTAAATGCACATTTATTCTCAGCCCTAGATCTAAATGAATCTCAACCATTCAATCTTAGGGTAACCCAAAAGGTCATTCAGAGAGTAAAAGGAGAAGAGAAGAAAAAAAGATCAATTCATTCTTTCATGAGCATTTTGAGAGAAAGAGAAGAGAGAGCAAGGAGAATTTCTGAGCAGTGAGGAAGTGAAGGATGTTGGAAATAATACTGAGAGGGGGGGTGAATCAGTATTATCAGATCAGATAAAACTTTTCAATTTCATACTCAGATTCATATACGCTACTTCAATGAAGTGAACCAGCGT